>BMAO01024864.1:0-11812 GCA_019973975.1 Trichonephila clavata
AAAAACACACTTTTTGCAGGCTCATCCGTCGTGCTACAAAAGCCTCCCTATCGAGTGCACCTTCGGCTGCCTGGAGAGCATCATGCTGCCCCCTGCGTGCGTCAGCATTCCTCGCACGGATGTCCCCCTCGAAACTATCATTGGGGGTCAGATGAAAAGGCGAGATACTATCTCACGTGAGTCTCCGCTCTATTATCATCATTGTAAGACATTCTTTATTAGTCCTCCTTTCATCTCACCTTTCTTTCTTACTCCCTTAAAAATGCACTGCAATTTAGTAATCCTCAATTTTTTAAAACTTTTCGATTAATTAGAGATAACCAAAATTGTATGGTAGTTTGATTTCTTTTATTTTGGTGTCTAAAATGGAATTTAAGGGAAAAGAGGGGGGGGGAGGAATGCACAAAGAATGATTTTATATGACCATCGATGAATAATTTTTTTGAGTTTTATGTGTTTGTGTAAATTTGACGGTTAGAAGGAAATGCACTATCATATCAAAAGAATATTGCTACGTAGATCGGGACTCTTGAATTTTACACAATCAGTTTAAAGAGTAAAACAGTTATATTGAAGTGATGAAAATTTATTGCCGAAAAAACAATCCTTCAAAAAATACAGGATACAGCCGTAAAATTTGCACAATAAGTCTCAGAAGGTTTTCACATCTACATGGCTTAGACACAACTCACAGCGTCTAAAAGTAAAAATACGTGAAGTTTATTCACAAGTAACAATTTTCTAGTGAACTCTTTAACATCCAAAGTAATACTGATTCATTTTCAGCGAGTGACTTCTATTTATAGTCTGCACAGTTGCCTTCTAGCTCTTTCTCAAAACACCCATTTACATCAAAGATCGTGTTGTTTTTGATTTCTCCAGGAATATCCAGATGCATACATATGGTAGCCAGGTTGCTAAAAATGCTTGCCCACTCGCCAAATTTGGTTGTCAAAAATGCTTGCCAACTCGCCAAATTTGGTTGTCAAAAATGATATCAACTTGACTGTATCGCAAATATTTCGCCAAAAAACTTAAAGGATGGCGTTGCTTGCAAATATCACAATTTTACCATATAATAAATACAAGAGAAAGTAATATTGAAGCAAACATTCAGATATAAATTATTTATCACTATTTTAAGCATTAACTGCACAAAGTTCGTTACAATATTACTTTCACAACTCTTATTGTAATTAGAAAAAAATAATGTATCTGTTAATAGTTCCCAATAAGCTACATTAAATTGTTAGTTGATATTAATTAATCAGCTTAATTCACATACTTAATAGGTATAAAAATTTTCTCCGTTTATTTCGAAAATTCGATACATAATATTCTAAACAGCACGTTTCACAAATTCAATCATTAATTCGAGAAATATTCCGATAAACGATATACGATATTTTCAATAAACGAAAGATATTCCGAGAAACGATAGTAAATAGGTTATAAACAATAGTTAAAACTTTTTAGAGGAAATTATCCGAGAAAGGGCTTTCTCAAATATAATTAAAATCATATTTTAATGTTTAAAAAATTATTCTGGGGGATAAGAAATTAACTTTGTCAAGTTATGAAGGCTAGTTGAATTATGTTTATTGAAAATTAAAGTTTATAAATATATGCATCTTCTCTGAAAAGAACATGAAATCTCTTTCACTCTAGTCACCTCTACTAATTTAATATTGTTTTCATTTTTATTTGAGTACCTTAAATTTTCATCTTTCTTACCTTAATTTTTCTGTTTTATTTTATGGAATCTAACCATTGATTTAAGTTTTTCATCATCTCGTTTGAGGGTTTCTCTTATCTACTTGGAGTTGGTGTGGTGTGGTAGTTAGGAGAGGAGGGTGCTAGCTCAGGTGTCGTCCGCGTCACTTGACCATGGTTCGAAATTACGCGGACCGTCCCCAAAAACCCTCGTGTTGCTAAACATTGGGACGTTAATATTCACTCACTCACTCACTTATCTACTTTGATATCATTTGAAGTAAAGTAAAATAAACTAAAAGGCTAAACTTTGAGCTATTTTTGTTAATGAAAACAACAATATAAGAATAAAATTTGTTTATAAAAATTATTCGGGAATTTGCTGAGCGTTAAATTAATAATTTATGTGAATGTAATCCATTGAAATAGTTCAAATTTAAGAAAAAAATAGAACAAGTTAAAAAAAATGAAATTTTTTTAAAAATCTTATTTATGAGAATGATTATTACTATTAAAATATTTATTTCATTGCTTGTAGAAGAATTAATTGATTTTATTATAGAAATTAATCAGTTTTATTGATCATAACAGCTTCAATTATTCAAAACAAAATTTATTTTATTTAACATTGGCAAATCTAATGAAAAGAGTATTATCAACACTTCTGAGTCAATTTGCATGTGAGTGGTTGTTAAACAATTAAATATAATGGTGACTTACGAATTTGGTTGAACGTTTACTTAGAATTTTTTTTCCTTTTAACCACATTCATTTTTAAGTATATCTGAACCATAATTTACAAAATTTTCAAACACTTTTTTAAAATTTTGAAAAATTAATCGCTGTTATTGTTTTATATATGGAGTCTTTGAATGATGCAATTTAATTTACAAAAGACTTTAACAGTGTTTTGCTCATATCTCTGGGATTATTCATTGAATTGGAATGCAATTAAGATATATATATTATTGAAAGTATTTTTTGTATAATTGAAAAAAAGTGAAGTAATAAAACTCAAAATGTTTTATGGTCTAACATCTTTTACGAAAATGTAGTTAATTATACAGGGTTATCAGTAATGAATGACCCGATTAAAAATTTAATAATTCCGACATGAATAAACAGAAAATGATAATTAACATGTCATTAAAAGATAAGATATGAATTTTGTTTTCGTACTTGATGTTTCTTGGCGTAAAATAAATACGAGATGATTGAAAAAATGATCGTTTTGCATAGCTCCATCCATGTAAAAGTAGTAATTTAAACGTAGAAACTCGTCACTATGGTTCAATGCTTGAGCGGTTTTCATTTTGTACGGCGTAAAATGCAATTTTTTTTCTAAATACAGTCCATATGGTAGACTTAGGTAACATAAGTTCACGGCAAGCACGAACCGTCGATTTCTTTGGACTGCGTACAAATCCACACATCTCGCACTCTTTCAACATTCTCTGGCGAACAACCTGGTCGCCCTAGACTTTTGTCTTAACACAGGCATCCAGTTTCCTTTGTATAGGTTTATATCCTCTTCTTATACTCTTAGCTCTCGGTACATTTCTATGGTACTTGCTCCAAAATTCACGCTGCACTGTGAATACTGACTGACTTTTTACAAACGAGAACACACAAAACGCCTTCTCCCGCTACGACGCCCTTTCCCCACTTCTGTTTACAATTTCAAAAACATCTTGATTAACAACTTTTCTGCCATTTGTTATACAAAAACAATGTTACAAACTCAAAATTTCCTGTTTTTTCTTAACAATGTCATATTAATTATCATTTTCTGTTCATTCGTCTGGGAATTATTAAATTTTGTAATCGGGTGATTCATTCCTGACAACCCTGTATTATAATTTAATAACTTTTAATTTGTTAACAATGATATCATTTCCATCGAGTTATAAAGGGAATTTAAAAAATAATTAAAAATATCTTTTTTTATTCGTGGTAACGTCACATGAAATTTTACTTTTTATGAACAAAAAGTATTGCAAAAAAATAAATAAATAATTTCTTCATTGATAGTTTGCTGTTTTCGAAAACAATACCTATCAGAAAAATATGACAGCATCTATTATGACAGCATTTATTTACGAATAATTCACTTCAATGGTAAAAAAAAGATACCAATGTAACCCAAAAGGGATTGTTGATACAAGTGAATCAAGGAAACACAAAACATACATAGATACTTTTCTTAATTTTTTAAGCCTTTAATTACTGATACAGATAAAACTCACATGACAACATAATTCTGGGTTCTATTATAAAAACATCAAGTATAATTGTTTCTGTAATTCTACTAATTAATATTTGCTCAATTAAAGATTGGTAATTTTTTTTCCTTTCATAAATAATTTTTTCTTATACTCTTCTCGAAATATTTTTAGTGTATAAAATACGCTTATACAGGGTGATTATAAAATCACAGAACTAAACTTTTTTTGGGAAGGGGGGGGGGAGAGATATATAGCACATTAAAAAATAAAACTTATTTGTATAGGAATGTATGGGTGGTACTAACTCTTAAATGAACAGATACAAAAAAATGGGACATGGAAGAGGGAAAAAAACATTTTTTTTACTTACAACAACGTCGCAGAGTATTTTTTTTATAATGCTCATATAAAATAATCAAAATTACAACCACTATACCAATAATAAAACTTGGAAGTGTGGACGGATTAATATTGAAAAAGAGCAGAGCTTTTTAATGAAAAAAAAAATATGTTAAAACGTTGATATCAGGTTTTAATAAAAGTTCGTTAAGCTTTAGATTTCTTAACAAGAGTGTTAACTAGTCATGCATAGGGTTGAAATGTATATTTCATTTCCAAAATATAGCAGTGTTCATGTATTATTGGGAACTTCTAAACAAAGATGAAAACACAAGATAAAATATACATTAAAAAGACACCGAAATCAGTGCAGCTTCTCTTACAATGTAAAGGAAAGGAGGACAAATGACTGAAATTAAAACTGAGAAAAATATAACTACAAGGGGTGATCAAATGAAAAGGTACGAAACGACACGGTGGGTACAAATATAGACTTTATTCAAAATATACACCATAGGCCTGAGCACAACGATCCCACTGATGAACAAGCCGCAGGATTCCTTGTTCCCAGAATTCCTGTGGCTGTGACGAGACCCAGTCCTTCACAGTGTCCTTGAGTACGTCGTCCGAGTTGAAGCGCTTTCCTTTCAGGTGTTTCTTCAGTGGACCAAACACATGGAAATCGCAGGGTGACATGTCCGGACTGTAGGACGGATAGTCCAACGTCTCCCATTGGAACTTGTCCAGTTCCATTTGTGTGACTCTGGAGACGTGTGGACGCGCGTTATCATGGAGCAGAACCACACCCTCCGTGAGCAGCCCCGGTCTTTTGTTCTTGATGGACCTGCGTAGGCGTCGGAGTGTCTCACAGTACACATCGGAGTTAATGCTTTTTCTGTGCTCGAGTAATTCTGTGCTCGCATCATTTGGACGCCGCTTTTTATAAGAGCCTTTGCTCTCTCCTGCGCATGCGGGCACCCGCGCATGATCCGATCCCAGTCAGAGTCTCCAATGGCATCCCGAGATGTCTCGCTACATTCTCCCTTGGCGGAATATGCAAATATTTAACTGTTTCATTTTTATGTCGTTTCGTACCTTTTCATTTGATCACCCCTTGTATATTATAAGCTCCAGCTAAATATGCGTGCCTTTGTGTTCATAATTATATTCAACCTAATATTTATTAAACAAAATATAAGAAAATAATTTAACGAATTTCTGAAATGCTATTATTTTAATGCAATTGAGTTCTAAAAAAGTATTCTTTACATTGTTAATTATTCTTCAAATTAAATAAATGATAAATAAAATTTTTTTGGATACTTTACAAAACAAGTGTCTCAGAAAAGTTAACTTAAATTACAAAAAAATAATTGTTACGAAAACTGAAAATTAATAATATTTATAATTTACAAAATTTGTAAATTAAAATTTTAAAAAAATTGAGAGAAATTAAATTAATTTATATACATGAAACATAAAAATTATGCGTATAACTTTTTATATAATGATATATTAACAAGAGTTAATGTATCATTCTTTTTATATAAAATTATTTAATTGCACAAATTGTACATAACATATGTGTAGCTTCAAATTGCGATGTTAGCAAACAATCAGTCAATCAATATACATAACATTTTTTTACTCAAACAACGTAAAATACCTGAGTAATTATTTAAATGTAATCCTTTTAATTTTTAAAGATTTAATTAATTGTAAATTTATTTCTATAACTAATACTATTATGTACCTAATGTAATTCACGCATACATAAAACGCATAAATTTAAAATTATGTATTACTTCTAAGGATATCTTATTTAAAACGCAAATTATATACCTTATTTGTATAAACATAATAATATCTGTTCAAGTTTTTAAACACCTTTGGAAGTAAATGTACGGTAAAAATAGCTAAAAAAGTTTCTGATATACAGACATAAAGGAATTTTAAAAATAACAGGTAATTTATAGTTTTTCGATCCAAAACAAAACGACTTTTTAAATTTTTTGATATAAATTTTAAAAGATTAGACCAAATTATTATGTTTTACTTAAATTTTTTATATTTTTTTTCACCAACAGCGAGGAGTATTTCTGAAGAATTTTCATCGTCAACTGATCTAAAGGGAAAAGAATACGATGAAAGTTCGCAAAGAGATAAAGAAGAAGGTAATTAGAGAAAATAATTTAAATATTATATTTATAAAAATATATAATTGGACATTTTTAAAATTTTAGATTTTAATGAGACATTAAATTAATTAATTCTTTTTAGGATTCTCACACTGTTTATTACTTCAAGTATAGATTCTCTCGTAACGTTTATAAATGAAAAAGACAGTAAAATATTTTTCTGATTGAGTTTGTAAAAGAGAATAATAATAATCTGAAATCTTGGGTGTATTTACAATTAAAATAGATTTAGTTTAAATATTCTTTACTATGATTTATAAGTATAATCCATTTTTTGCCACGGTGAGAAACCTTTAGTAATATTAAAAGTTTATTTGTATAAAATTTACTATCAAATTTTCAACTATATTTGTGTATAATATTAAGAATAATTTTTTTGATAATTCGGAACTTCTCAGCGTTAAAGCAAAATATCAACTTATTTTCGTTGTTTGATAATTTGTATCAATTTATTCGACACAGTATTTTTTTTAGTTTTAAAGGAATGTTACCTACACTTCTGGTTAATTACGATAACCAAACGAATCTCATTAATTGTAATTCGATTTCAAACACTTACTTTAACATTCGATGAAACTTACTTCACTTACAAATTAATGATACACATTTGTTTCAAATACTTATATAGATCATATTTAATTATATATTAACAGAAAAAAACACTTTAAGGTTGTTAGGAACATAAATGGTTTAAATTGTTCATCAAATAAAGAAGAAAAATTATAATTTAAATTTCAAAAGTTAATTCCCAACAGCAGTTTTTGATAGATCTGTAATTTTTCCCTTCAATTTAAACGAAAATTCTAGTTTATTACAAAGTTGAAATTAATTTTTCTAAAGCAATTGAAATCTTTTAATTATAATGCAGAACAAATTGAAGCAATAAATGAAATTGTATTTCTAAAAAATTCGCCAATGGGAACCATATTTTATAAATATTTGAATATACTTCGCTTTAAATAGAGATTGAATAGCATGTTATCTTGTAATGCTATAAATTAATAGATCTAATACATACAAGTTTGCTATTTTTCTAAAATATATATAATTTATCATGAATTACAAACTCCTTTGAATGCGCGTGAGTATTTTTAATATAAAGGTAATTACGTCTGAAATTTTTATGAAAATTTTATTGTATATTTAGTTTTTTGTTAAATTAATTAATTATTTTTAATTCAATACAAATGTTATTAATATCTTCTGGTCTAGATTTTTTTTTTGATTATTACTTTTCAGAAACAATAAAAGTATTCGATGGGAATGGATGTTTAAAAAGTAGGATGTTTAGGACAATCACCATGCAACGGAATGCATCAAAGGAGCAAGTCATTGTAAGTATCTAGAATCAAATTTTAATTGACCTGAATATAACTTATATTCAAACAATTTAAGTTAATTCTTATAAATTTTAATGAATTTTTTTTCTGTAAAATAATATTTTTACTTTAAGGGCTTTACAGTTCTTTACTGTAATATAAGCATATTGCTTTGTTGTACTTGTAAAACAGCTTGTTTCAGTACAAAGCATTTGTCACGTAAATTGCAAGTATCTCTTAAGAAGAAAGCAGCTGGATTTCTGATTAAAAAAGAAATTGAATATAAGTGCTTTTAATACGCATTTTCACAATATATAATTTTATTTATACAAGTTAAATCTCTAAAAGGTACAATCTTTAAAAAATTATTTCGATAAAAATATGGCCCATTTTGGAATTCAAATTATTATCATGGAATCCAAGTAGTGTCACGAACTATTTCTTCGCGTTCCTTATGCCATTTCGTGGATTCGAACTCTAGGGTGAAGACCCACCATGTAGAGAGATTGAGGCAGGTTAAATCTATCCAGGTTCGGAATCCTCTCCTTGGCGTGGAAATTTGGAAAGTGGAATTCCAACGCAGGTATTGTCACTTAAATGAGATTCCAAATTATTAGGTCCGTCGAACAATAGCCTAGAATATTTCGAAATACGACTGTGATAAACAATAAACCATTTGAGTTAAATTGCATGCGAAATCATATTTAATTTTTGCATCTGAAAATTTCTCTATGTAATTTGACTAAATTACATTAGCAGAAAAAAAGTTTGTATCATTCCTTATTGTTGAGTTATTTTCAAACTAAACAGTGAATGTATGTATATTTACTCCAAATTGTATTTTGAGACTGTCGAATTGTGATAATTAATAATTTCTCTATAATACTTAAAAAGGAAATTTTATATTTCAGTAAACGATAAACTAAATCAAGTTCAAAAATAGTGCTTACTTTTTTAGAAGCAATGTAAGTTTTCTGGATATCTTTAATACAAAAATAACCAACAATCAAAGATTTCAGGAAAAAAACATTTCAGACTTCCATAAACTATAAAATGAAAAAATTAATAATGGGAAAGAAAGTTTGGATATTTATAGATAAACGTAAATTAGTTTAAAAATATTTTATCTGAATGTTAAAGTAATTTTAAGTAAAGTTATTAAACAACAGTGATGATATAAAAATAATTTTATATTTTTTTAGAAATTTCCCTTTAAAATATTAAATTTGAGCTTTATATGAATAAACATAATAAAAAAGAAATATGCGTCTTTCTTACTTTGTGTATTTGCTATCAATTAGATAATAATGTATTTCTGTGAAATTTGTCTTTTTTTAAAAAAATAAAATAATAATTCTTATTGTTAGAATTTTAGTTTATTCAAATAAAACGCAACTACTTCAAAGTTATCTGAGTGATAAATGATATATGCATTAAATATTAATTCATCAATAAATTCGAAAAAATTAACAACGTATATTGTTATGTCATTTGAAGTCAAAGTGTATAAAATTTACCATTAGATAGAAATATTCGACCGTTAAACACATACTGAAAACTTTTTCATCAATAGAATTTTTAAAACATTATTTTCTTTTTAAATTAAGGGAAAGTCTATATGTTTGTAGAGAAGCAGAGAGTGAATAACAATACTTAGAACGTAAAATTCTGAATAGAGTTTTTTAATATGTTCGTTGAGAGGATCACAATACCTACCTTTTTCTTTCGTATTCACTTCTAAATTTCATATTGTGATGCATTAAATCATTTGTTTTACTTAATTTAGTTTAACATTTTTTTCTTTTTTCTTTTCACAGGCTGCGCTCTTAGAGCATTTCATGTATATGATGATTTGAGGTTATACTACATAACAGACGCATATGGTAAGTATTAATTTTTTTAAAAAACATACATAATCTGAATATTTTATTCATATCATGTGTTACTTTAATATTAAGTTATTGTTATATTTATGAATAATAATTCAAATTTAACATATTATTAACAGAAATAGTTAGAAGTATTATTTTGTATTACATTGAAGAAAAAAATCTTAAAAATTTTTAGTTTTTAAAAATTTTTTTTTAAACAACTATTCATTTATAAATTTGTACATTTTTTATATTATTAACGTTTATTTTCTTAATATAATTTCAGATTCAAATGAGAAAGAATTAGATGGTCCTTTTCCCCTTCAAAACCTAACACGGAAGGATGGAAGGACAGCAATATTTCTCAGGTTTCGTTCCCCTGATCCAGAGTCAGGTTATATCAAAGTTTATCCAGGAAAATTAGGTAAGCAACAATGTAAAATTCTCTTCTTTCCTATTCACTGATTGAATGGAGGTATCTGTAAAATTCCATTGTAAAATGATTGTCACAATTATTTGCTAATGTGTGGATAAAAATATTTTCTATTCAAAATATAACTCAAAAGAATTGGTTTCGGGATTTCTTTAAGAATTGATTAAATTCCGAAAACACAACAAATTGGTTAACAAATTGAAAGTTTGTGCCCTCCCCCTTCATAGCATAGTCTCCAAAACACTTGCTGAATCTTACAAACCAGTGATTCAGACAAAATTTGACGCAGTACTTCTGCTCAAATCGTTTCGGTTATCTCTAGAGAATAAAAGTCCGATGAACACACACGATAAACAGTCACCTCACTCGTTACTGCCTGCTGGAAAAGACTGGTGCACTAGAACGAAGGGAAAAAATTTCAGCATTCACATTAAGCTGTCACCTCCCTCTGTGTAAATGCGCTCATTTTAGAATCTATAGTGCGTGGGAAAATTCAAAGTCAGGTGGTTTTTGATCAGGCCTTGTATATATTTGCTTTCAAAATTGCGATAATTTAAAATAGGTATGAAATAATATTAACTTAATTCAGTGGATGAAACACAGCCATGAGAGGCCGCCTACTATGCCCATATCAGTATAATGTGACCTTAAAGCCTGAAGTGCATGAGCAGATGTTCCGATCAGGTGGTCAGTCTGTCGGAAAAAACTCCAGTGTTAAGTTCCCATGCAAGCTTGGTACTCATCTATCGACCCACTGAACTGATGAAAGGCTGAGTCAACCTTGTCTAAGCCCGGGTTTGAACCTCAGACCTGTGGTGTGGAAGCGTGATACACAACCACTCAGTCATTGGGTTGAATAATATTATCTTTAGTTTAATTATTTTTAGTTAATTGTTTTGAGGATGAAATTACTCTGCGTATGCCAGATTATTCGTATGAAGGCAATGGAAAATTTTCCGCAATTGTGTGTAAATATTGAGATTTCTTTTAGCGATTACGGTGAATTCTCCTCAACGGAAAATCCGCTATGTGTGTAATCGGCTTAACATAAGAGCAATTTGCTGTTATTTTTTTCCTGTCTAAGCAGTTTCATCAAATTCTCATTTTAAGCGATATACACTTTTATGATATTTTTTTATAATGTAGTATTTCAAGAGATTTTATAATTGTTTATATACGTTTACTAGATTAAAATATGTAACTAGGAATAAGCTATCTGATTACTAAAATATATAATTGTTTTTCTTTCATTTTAATCCATTAAAGTACACTAATATTCCATTTGAAAAAATTAACAAAATAATTTCAGAAATGATTATTAAACATGATGATGATCATAAATATACAAAGAAAAAAAATTTAGCATTTTTCAATTTCGAGCAATTTATGGTTTCACAGTGAACAGTAACGGTTTATTTTTCCCATTCAAACTAACCAATCCAAAAGATTATTCAGAAAAGAAATCTGATATTTATGACCATAAAACTTTTATATTTTCAAAATTAATTTTAAAAAAATTTAAAATTTTTAATTATTTTTAAACATTTTTCTGCATTTTTATAATTTTTAATACAAATTTGAAACAAAGTTACATTTATTTTACATTACATACTGAAAAAATTTATATTCCTTAATAAAAAATTGCTAAATATCTTAATTTTCATCGATAATTATAAAGAGAAAATATTTAAATATATTATGTACAGACAGTTTG
>BMAO01024865.1:0-14742 GCA_019973975.1 Trichonephila clavata
CACTGAACATCTATAAAATTACATGTAATTATCAGAGTTAAAAAAGTTAAGATATCTAAAATTCTCAAGTTAATTTAAAATAATAAATTAAATAATTAAAAGTGATGAAAAAATTAATATTATTAAATTGTTTGAAACTGGATAAATATTAATACAAAACAATAAAATGCCATTACATATAGACAATAAATTCATTTGCTGCATGTACATAGCATTATGTGAATTTTTATTTACACTAAAAGGATTCTATTAGTACTTATAAAACTCAAGCACCAAATTTTAAATAAAATTCAATATAGAGAAGCAACATATGAATCCCTCAAAAAAATCTAGCTTCAATTATTTTTTAAAGAATGAAAGGCTTCTAACAAAAACGTTTTAATTAAAATTCTTTCCAACAGATGAAAGGAATATAAATTGGATCCATATTAAAAAACTTGATTGAAATCATACCTCAAGGTTGTGAATATTGTGAAAGGAAAAAAAATCTTTCAACTTAAAAATGTTTCCTTTTCTTATTTAGTCCATAAAACCAAATATTCTGCAAGTATATTAAATGAATTGATAGTATTTTTTTAAATTTTATTTTCATTGCATAAAATAATATACCAAATCATTATTTTTTCTGAATTGATGCTTTTGAATTATTTTAGTACCCTAATACCCAATCAAATTATCACTACAAATAAAATTTGGAAAAACATTTTTGAAACAATGCAAATCTTGCATCCCATTTATATATTATATTCATTGTAGCTTAAAATTATATAATTATTTTCAGTAGGAGATAACTTTTATACTTTGGGAAATTGAAATCACTTTACTTTTTAATTTAGTTTGAGAGGGATACCTTGAGTAGAAACATTCTATCATCTCTAAAAAATTTTAGATTTAAATAATTTAATCTTGTGATAAGTTGATCTTGTTGTAATTGATCATTTGTTCAAAGAATAATCTTTAGAAAATAACAAAAAAATACTGAAAATATTCTTTTTTTTTAAGTAGACAAATGTTCTTTAACTTCCAAATCATGCTTTAAATTCATAACCTATGAAAACTAGCATATTTTTGTTTCCTGATCTTTATTGTTTAATTCAAGTAAAATTTTGTGGAGTAAAGTAACTTTCATATCTTGCATTGCATAATTTAACATATTTCCATTTGTGCTAAAATAAAGAATTTTGTACATGTTGAACCTTTTGTAAATTTTAAAAAATTACTGTTGCTAATCCTATGGCAATATTGCATAGTTTTGCCATTAAAGAAAAATAATCAAATCTTTTTTTGTTCACTTTTAGGAATACCGGGGCATATCTCTAGTTTAAAAATCACATGTGTTAACATTTCGTATTCATTTAGAATTTATATGTGATTTTTTGCTCTCTTTTTCATTTTAAATATTTACATATCATTAACAAATTGTAAGGTCCTGGTAATTTTTACTGTATTTTGTTAAATATAACTCATTTTCAATTTTTTATTTTTGTATTCATTTCTTCAAAATATATATATGTGTTACTGGTAAAGTATGAAATTCGGCATTCTATAGAATGCCTGAAGTTAGCAGGCAATGTATGAAATTATTCGTATTTCACTAAATGCCTAAGCATTCTATAGAATGCCTAATGAGAGATAGTTCCAGCCTAGTACTGCTGAAGACCCGTCATATAGGGAAGCAATGCACGTTAAATCTGTCGAGAGTTCAAAAATCCTCCCATTGGTGTGGTGTGGTAGTTAGGAGATGGGATGTCATCCTCATCACTTGACCATGGTTCAAAATTATGAGGTCTGTCTCCAAAAGCCATGGAGTAGTTGAACAGTGTGATGTAAATATTAACTCACTCACTTGAGGACGTGATAGAATTCGGAAAAAACATTCAACCAATTGCAAAAATGTTACACATTATGATATTGAACTGTACATCCACCTTTGTGAACCTTGCCAGAAAATCAGAAAATTATTTTTTTAAAAAGGTATTGTTGTGAAACCTGTGATTTTTTTTTTCTGAATGCCAATATATTGGCACTTGTAATGAGTGAAAAAAGTATGAATTCTATTGACTTGAAACTTCTGGAGGAATTTTAAAATAAGTATATGCAAAACCACAATTTATATATTTTGTGCCCTAAGAACTTGCTTAGAATTAAAGATATTCCTGACCACACAAAATTCCTCTCCTGTCAGTTGCAATTGTCAGTCCAATGGAAGCGGCCAAGGATTCGTAAAATATATGTGTAAAATAAAGTACCAACATAAAAATTGTCTTTGTGTGAGAATTATAATAAAATGTGATTCAAAATGTCATTAAGCCTATCATGTTGCAACAAGTAGGTTAATTTTAATTTCTTATTTTTTTTTATATGAAAATTTTGTTTTCCTTAATAAGAAAGACATAGATTTTGTTTGGTAAAACTTTCCTTTCCTTTTATGTATTTTGAATAATCTTTTTTAATGATACTCATTATTTCTTCAATATAACATTTGTATTTTGTAGGAATGTTCGTCATTGATATAATAGACTTATCTTGACCTTTTTTCATACTTTGCCTAAATAGCTTTGGGCATTCTGTAGAATGCCTAGGCACTCTATACAATGCCTAGGTAAAGTATGTGATAATTATCCTATTTCATACTTTGCCTAAAAGCATCAAGCATTTTGTACAATGCCTAGGCATTCTATAGAATGCCGGCATTTCATACTTAGCCAGAAACATATATACCATCTAAAATATTTTATTATTGATTTTAATGCATACTAAACAGAGTGTAAAATTATAAAAATTACTGCTTAATTACAAAAACTAATTTTGGGATAATGATAATTATGAAGAATTCCATTTTTTAGCAATGGAATTTTTTTTATGAAGTGTTAATGTGTGTAATGAATTAAGCTGGTACTTTTCCCTTAGTAATATGTTAATTGAAATAAAATTTTATTGAATTTTTAATATTAAAAATATTATGTGAAAAATATGATTTAATTGAAAAATTAATATATGCTGCTTTTTTATTTTAGATTTTAATATTTGCATTATTAAACTATGCAAACGGTTTTTCATACAAAGCTATTTTTAATTGTTTTTGTTTGTTTGTTTTTAGACTGAAATAAATTGGAATTCTGTTAATGAAAAAATTGAAGAAGAATACCAAAAGGAAAAAAACATGGCACCTTCAACTGCTGCATCTCGAAGGTATAAATCTATAGTATATTATTTAGTGTATGCATCTAATTTCAGATATTTCAATTATTTTTGTATTACAAAATAACTTTAAAAATAATATATATTATTGGTTCTCAACCCTATATCTGCACCACGTTGCCCAGTCATTTAATATGTGCCTGCTGCTGATCAATCACAATAAAAATGTTTTAGTTGTCAGTAAAATTTTATTTGAAAGTTTTCTCGTTTTTAATGAATGGCTTAACATCCTCAGCAGTTTAATATTCCTTGAGCTAATAGTCACCTTTTTTGTCAATCCTTTTACCTGCCAAAAAATAAAATTCCTTACAAAAAAATTTTTGGAATGCTTTTAGTTATGCTAATAATTACTGCTGCTTATAATCAAAAAATATTCGAAATAATAAAAAGTATTCTATTTGTTTCAAATTAAGTAAAATTAATTTTGATCAGGGTTTTTGATTTAATAAAAAGCTTTTAACTAACTCATTCAAGATTCTTTTTCTCTGGCAATGATTTATCCCTCTTTAGTTTTCTTAGAATATTGTTAAGCTATGACGTTTTGTGAATTAATAGATTTTTCCTCTCTACCTCACTATTAAGCGTCTATTTTGTCATTTATGAGATCTGTTATAGTGTTGTTACATAACATTTTATGTATTTTATCATTAACTCTTTATAGTAAAGAAAATTTCAGCATTTCTAAAATATCATCTTAAACTTTGTTAAACTTTTTTTTTCTTTCCAGAACATCTCTTATCATTTAAGAAGTGGTCAGAAGAGTAATCTGCATATCTAGTCATATTTATTACAGAAAAATATGAAGTAACTGTACTTTACATAGTTGAAAAGATAACTCTTCACCATTATTTTATTGGAACTTCTTTTTTTCCCTTAATCAAAAATTTAGCATAAAGGTAATTTTACAACAATATCACAAAGATGTTTTGTGTCTTATTAAAGAACTATAAGCTTATATTTATAAAGTTTGAATGTATAAGTGCACTTATGTAAAAAATATATTTTATGATTAAAATTTTAACAATCTGTAAATGCAGTTGATATTGATCCTGTACAAAGAAATTAATTTTATTTTTCATTCTAGTCTACAAATAAAGATTCCTTATCACTATAAGCAATGAATTAATACTTTTATTTATCAGCTTGTTTTTATTAATAGAACAAATAAAAAAAGTATGTGTGGTAAGGTTTATGGATAGCTGATGTCAATGAAGTGGTTAATTGATAAGGAGGAAGGAGTTCAAAAACATATCAGAATAAATTTTTTTTCAATATAACTTAATCAAATTAATATTTTATGTACTATGACACAATTCATGAATCATACTCTTTTGAATAGAAAAAAAGGGCATTTGTAATGTCTGGCAACTGTTGCAATAAATTAGAGCAGTGGTCTTCAAACTTTTTCAACTCACGGAATCCCTAGAACTTGAAGGTGCTTTTGTGGAACCCCAAGAACTAAAAGTGTTTTCATGGAACCCCATGCCATACACATATTTCGAAGAATATATCTCAAAATAATATTTAAAGTAGATCAATATGTTATGGGCACTTTATGTAAAGACAATTAAAAAAAGTTATTGCATTTATTATTAAGAAATTCTAATATAATTTTTTAATATAATTTATGCATTAATAATATTAATTTGTGACTCAAGTGTCACCTACCCACGTATTATATTTAGTAGCTGGGATATGCTAGTATTTTTTACACAAACTGTCAAAGTGTAGGTCAATTGAGATTAAATATAGTTGCATTACATATTGTGAGTTTAATTTTTTTTCTTTGTTTTTGTAGCCACTTACATTGAAAAATATATTTCACTTAAACAATGTTCTGAATGGCATTAAAATGTATATAACTGTGTGAGAAGTCTCATGAATTTTGCATGAATTTGCAGCCTAAAATTTAGAAGCTGTTCTTGCTTAAATTTAGATTTTAACTTCGAATCTGTTGATAAGTTGCTTTCTTTCCTTCATTATATGTCTTTTTTCCCTAATGCAAAAAGTTACATTTTTCATAAGAAAACTATTTAGTTTTGCAGGGCTTCGTGCTAATTAACGAGTATAAAATTATCTTGGGGAACCTGTGATAGTAAACAATATAATATTCACAATCTAATAGGAAGTATATATGTAAAGATAAAACGTTTTAATATATTCTTTAATTATATTATAATAAAAGTTTAAAAAGTTTTGCAAGGGGAAGTTATTATATATAAATAAAATTTTCAGTTTTAATGAATACGATGAGCTTTAGATACTTGTAACTATACAGATTTCATAGAGAACGTAAATTCATTTTGCATACATATTTATTTCTTCTTGATTTTTTTGTGTCTCATTGATCCCTTATGGAACCCCAGGGTTCCATGGACCAGTTTGAAGACCACTTAATTAGAGGATCAGATGGCCCTGGGCATCATTCTCTGCTGTCATAGAGTTGTTATTTGCGAGGGCACTGGTATTTGAGAAAGAAAGGGGGACTGTAATAGCTCTGTTGCTTTTAGCACAAAAAATTGCATTTGTATTGGGATTTTTATTTTCCTTTTAATGTTAATATAATATTCTATTGAAAAATACTAATGTTTTCATTTGAGAAAATTGGAAAATATCACAATATTCATTTTTAAAAAACAGAGTACATTGCAGCATAGTAAATTCACTTATCTATTTCAAAAGAGTTTTATTTGAATTCCACTTCTGCTATGCAGTGATATTTTAAGTTAAATTTTTAAGAGTTTCGGGTATCAGCATATAAGATCAAGTTTAATTGTATGTTCCTACTCTCTATTACTCTCAGAATATGTTATATTTCCTTGTTTTGTATGTAGTGAAACAAAAAAACAAAAAGAGATATAATTACAAATTTCAAAAATTAAGATTCAATTAAAAAACAAATTTAAAAAAAAACGAAAAAAAAATTCCATTGTTGTAGCTAATTTATAGAAAAGTAATTCCATCCTGAACTCTCATTCCTTATGTTATGATTAGACTGATATTCTTCTGATTTCGAATTTAAGTTATTTTTCTTTGATTATAACTATAATACAATATCTTGGAAATCTACACTCTTAAAGATAACATGTATTTAATGAGAATGCTATGCAAGTTTGAAAATTAAAGCTTCATTGAAATTTGATATTAATAATTAACTAGATTTTTAAAACAAGTTAATACTATTGAAATACTATCCATGCAATTCAAACTAAGAATAAATTAAAGGTTCCAAAATTGAGTAGATTGGAAGCAACTTTTTAGATTTTGTAGTAAAACTTACAAACATCAATGTAAATCATACAAATCATTATTCCAAGCCAATTCTTTGTGATAGCATCATAATATTGTACATGTTTTCAAAAAGAAAAGCACAGATTCAACAATATATCAGGGCTTCGAACCTTAATTTTTTTTGTTCCAGTTTAAATATATATATATTATATGTATATGTTCATTTCCCATTTTTGATCAGCCAAAAATAATGGTTTTTGGTTCAGTTCCAAATGAATAATTTTATTTTATGTATGTTCTTCTTTGTACTAAAAATACAATTCTATCATAAACAAAAATGTAATTATATGGTTGATATGTAATGGTGATAATTATACGGATAACACTAAATTATCAAATAAGAATAACTTGGTTACAGTAACAAAATGACTAAAGAAATATCGAACCGGTATTTTTTCCCCCGGCTCAGTTCCGATTTTCGTTTTGACCAAAACAACGGGTTTTTTTTCCGGTTCAGTTCCGGCTTGAAATTCTACAATATAATATTTCATTACATATATCATAAGTGCACATACAAAACACAAAAATGCATCAAAACAGCCTTAAATATTATACATAGCAAGTATTGTATAAACATTTTACAAATACAAGGAAAATTTTATTCTTATTTTTCAACAAAAATGTATTGTACACACAAAACATATATAAACATTTGGCCGGATGATTTCTTAGCATTTTTACAACAATGAACGCAGTTCTATAAAGTACACCACATTTTTAACTTTATAATTTTCTCTGATTGCCACAAAATATTTAAACAATTTGAACTCAAAAATGTATGCAATTCTGTGTATACACAGACAAAATAATATTTAAAGTACACATATTTACATGTTCAATCCTACCCATCCACCCACATTCTTAAAATACATGCACTTCTGCTTGTAAAGAGACAAGACATTTACAAATCATACACTCATCTTATGTTTATGCAAAATATGCATTTATATATGAGTATAAGAACAAAACTATGCATGTACACAAACATACTCTTCCACCCTCCCTCCCACTTTCATACATGATAAGCCTTTCTATGTGTAAGAGGAAAAATAAAAAATATTCACACTACACACATTCATACAAAATACACATTTCTATGCATACAGTAACAATTCATATTCTTGTGCAAACACTCTCTCACACTCCCTCCATCCACATTCAGACAAATGTGCCCTTTTATGCGTACAAAGACAAAATAACATTATAAAACATGCTCACTCTCTTATCCACATTCATACAAAACACACATTTCTATGCGTCCAATAACAAAAACATACATATCTGCAAGCACTCTCTCATCCTCCTTCCCATATTCAGACAAATAGGCACTTTTATGCATACAAGGACAAAATAACATTATAAAACATACACTCTTATCCTCATTTCTATGTGTACGAGGACAAAATAACACAAGGCAAACATTCACATTATGCTCCTACAAATACATTCCACCCACGTTTATACAAAATATGCACATCTTTGCATATGAAGAGAAAGTAACACTTAAAAAGACTCCTAAACTCATACATACTCCCTCTCCCTCACCTACACATAGAAACATAAAACTGGATGGGACCATTTTTTCAATTTTTTAGGACGAACACATCAGTACATTAAACTCCACACTTTAATTATGATTTTTTAGGACGGCTGCAACACAAATATAAGATATAAGGCACTAACACAAAAATCTGTCTGTTCTAACTTGTGTGGATTATTTTTATTCTATTTGAACTTTTCAAGCACTGCATTGACACAAAATCAATTTAAGTTCACTCTATAACCTTCAGTTTGATCATTACAGTTCCAAAGTTACGCAAATGACAACAAATGTATGTGAAAATATGTAGTACTTGAAATAAAGAAAAAGTGCTTACAAAATATCAAATGAATTGTATAATTTTACTCACATTTTGTTTGATGAAAAAAAATCGACAAACCAAAGCAAATAACCATATTTAAAGCACTTTCTTCGGATGAAATGTACTTTTGTAAGGTTATGTTTGTAGAAAGAGACTTCCATAGCACTTGTATCGTCCCCTCACTGTTGTGAGATGCCAATGGGGACTATGCACACGTCTCTTATTTTCGATAATAGCAATTTTTGGCACGCAATTTAAAGCGCTTGCACCAGTCAGTACCAGTGTTGAACTTAATTTCGAACGCATTTAAAAGTAATGTGTATGTGTATTATATATATATAGGTATGTTAATACAAAATTTCTTCTCGAATTATTGTATTCTGATAATAAATATTTATATTATTACTATGTCGGTGGTTAGAAATTAAAAACAAGCTGTACAAATACCTGGCCATATCAAGCTGAATGGTTTGATAAATATGGATGAATTGAAATGAATAAAAAGGTTATACGTATAATTTGTAATGAAAAAGTGACTGCACGAATATATAATGTAAAAACACATTTTGAAACGTTGCATTCTAATCTCGGCATGTCGACATATGAAGAAAGAAAAACATATTTTTACAAAAGAAAAAGAGAGAATTTTTCTCAAAGCAGTGTTTAAAAAAAAGGTTTTTTGGTTCCAAAAAATAACATTACAGCTGCTAGTTTCCAAGTTGCCCATTGCATTGCTCGCAACAGAAAACCTCTTTCAGAAGAAGAATTTGTAAAAGAAAAAGCGTTTTTAGAATGTAGTCTTACATTGTTTGCTGATTTTAAAGAAAAATGCTTGATTATAAAGCGTATAAATGAGTTTCCTATAAGTCGCAACATAACTAAATATCGAGTAATAGAATTGAAAAAAAAATTTTTTTTTTCACGCAAATACATAACGCTTTATGTTATGCAGAAATATATTCAATTGCATTAGATGAGATTAATAATATAAATTGTTATGCACAATTTGCAGTTTTCGGTCGGTATAAGTTTGGTAATATAATGAAAGAAGAGTTAATGGAGCTAATAACGTTGAAAGGAAAGTGTACCAGTCTTGATATTTTTGCAGAATTTGATATTGCATTTAAAGAAACGAATACTGACTTTCAGAAAATAGTTTCTGTAATAACAGACGGTGTACCTAGAATGGTAAGGGGAAACATTGGATTTATTCAGGATCTTAAGCAAAATATCTCACATTTCCTGTTTGAATTTCATTGCATAATATACCAGCAAGTTTTATTTGCGAAGAATGGTTTAAAAATATTTTCCATTGTACTGTCAGTTCTTATAAAAATAACCAGCTTTATAAACTCAAGAGCTGTTTATAAAAGGCAATTAGTACAATTCTTAGAGAAATTGAATGCCAATATTCAGGGATTTTGACACAACGTGCCATGGCTTAGTTTCGGTCAAGTCTGTCATCGCTTTGTAGCGTTATTAGAAGAAATTAAGATCTTTTTAATTGGATCGATGAATTATCCAATAGACATTAATCAACTGATTAAATGTTTCTATGAGACATTAATCAGAAGTTTAATGAACTGAATAAAAAACATGGATTAATTTTTTTAACAATGTTTCAAAATATTAAAATATTTATAACGAAACTTGACATCTTTACTAAGGATTTGGAAATGAAAATCATGAAATATTTTCCACAATTACAGAAGAATTTTCAAACAAAAATAATTTTTAAAAACTCTGTTGACATTTAATGAAATTTAATTAAAAGATATGTAATGAATATGAACAAGATTTTAAAGAGAGATTCAATCAATTTAACAGTTTGGAAAATACATTTCACTTTATTTTACACCCATACAAAATAGAATTTAAAACAATTAAGTTTTACCGAATTTATGTGTCGATAATTTAGAAATGGAATTAGTTGAAACAGCGTAGTGTGGAAAACAAAATTTGAAGATTGGATTTCTGAATTGAGGAAAAATTGCATGAAAATCTTACAGATAATATTGATTGCACAGTAAAAATTGAAAATATTTTATTATACGTATGGGATATTTCTTATAAAATAATTTTTTATCCACGAAAAAACTAGTTACCCTTAGTCAGCATACTTCTATGACTGTGAGGGACATTGCTACAACAGGGGGAATATCCAGTGTTTCTAGGATTATTAATCAGCAAAAGAATTTTGGGACAGTGTCTCCCAAATGAAAGAATAAATTTGGACGCAAACGCCAGACCACGCCTCGAACAGACAAGTTTCTTGCGCGAAATAGTACAATGCATTCTTACAAAACATGTCGAGATCTTCAAAGAAAATTATTAGCTACTGGCGTGAGTGTGGATTCATAGACAGTTCGACGAAGCCTTATTGAAGCTGGGAAATTTGCAAGAAAATCAATCGATAAACAGTTTTTAACACCTGCAATGAAGAAAAACGCTTGGATTGGGCCAGAAAATATCAATCCCGGTCTGCACAAGATTGGAAAAAGGTTGTATTCAGCGACGAACGCATTTTTTTGTTCAAGGGTTTCACCAAGATTTGTCAGGTGAAGTGGTAGAGAACAACTTATTCAAACAGTTAAGCACCCTCAGAAACAGATGTTTTGGTGGTTATTTTATTTCTGAAGGACCTGGCAGCTTATTAGCAGCTGAAGGGATGTGGAACTCTCAACAATACCTTTCTATAATACATAGAAAGTAAAATTGTGCATATGATGCAAACGTTTGCTGGAGGTGTTGGTATCTTTCAACAATACCTTGCTCCCATGCCATACTTCTAAGCTAAAACAACGAATTTTTTTCAAAAACAGAAAATAATGGTTCTGCAATAGCCTACTAATTCTCATGTAAATCCCTTTAAAAATTTGTTGACCATTGTAAAGAGACGTGAGAGAGTAAAATGGACCCCAACAAAGAAAACAACGATTGTTAATGTTATAAAAGTTTGGCTTCGTGATGACGAGATGAAAAATTTATGTTCTAATTTAGGGGAATCTATGCCAAACCATGTACAGGATCTCATTAAAGCTAGAGGACGGCATATTTTGTATTAGATTGCTATACCATGCATGTAAGTCGAGCTATACGAATTAAACAACATTTGTAAAAAAATTGTGTTTGCCCAATTAATTCGCATACTGAAAAAAAACTAACGCAAACCGTGTCGCCCAAATTTAATTTTTTGTAGAGAGTGCTTTTTAAAAATATTTTCCTCAAAAATAATTGTAATTTTGATGCAAAAAACCAACAACTGTATTAATAAATTGACAAATATCTATGATGATGATTGAAATACATATTATGTATGGATAGTACAATACCTATAAAGTATTATAACATCGAATCGAATAACGTCGCCAATTGGCTCGATTTGCCACCAATAAAGGTATAAGTAGGTAAGAAAAGCCGGTTCTGCGGTAAAGGCACAGGCACAGGCGCAGAGTTGAGTTGTTTTCCTCCTGTGGAGGCACAGGCGCAGGCGCGGAGTTGTTTCCCTTCTGTGGATGCTGCGTGGAGTTGAGTTGTTTCCCTCCTGCTATGGTTTTGGTTTTCGAGTTGTTGGGGGAGTGAGTTGTTTTCACCTGCTGTTGAGTTGTTTCCCTCCTCCTGCTAAGTTGAGTTGTTTTTTAAATGTGTAAAAAAAGTTTATTGAAATGTTTAAAGTGCTCATGGCGCTACCTATTGGTTAAACTATACACTAATTATTAGATTTTAAAATGATTGAAAAAATAACGCTCAAATAAAAAAAAAATAATAAATCCAGATTCAAACTCACAGCCCCAGAACAAAATGTCTCCATAGGACAATAGTTTTTCAGTTACGCTAACCATTGTCCTATGAAGGCATGCAGACCTGAAGAAAACTTAGGTTTATAATCTCATGAATTTAATTTTGCAGGCGAAGCAGATGGCGACATTTTCTTAATTAAAATGAAAAAAAAAAAATATTTCACTTATATTATTTTAATAATTTGTAAATTTTAATGCGGTATAATGATTACACATACACAGTAAAAATGTGACGTAGAATACTCGTAATCAGCGTGTGAACGGTTTACGATTGAACTTGTCTTAGCTTGTCTGATCTTGATTCTACAAGACGGCGACTGAATTCTACGTCAGAAATTATCTCAATGCTTAGAGCGGATGGATACATTGCTTTCAACCACTCAGCGAACTCCGTTCAAGTGTAATTCGGTCAATATGCTTTAGACCCTTGTCACATCTTAGGTTCAAGATTCATTTCGTTTGTCAGTACTGCGACGGACTGTATTCGAAAAGGAAAAAAAAAATTGGCAATGTCTGAAACACATAGCGAACAACGAAAGCTTGGAAAGGTCGTGGAATCTTCTGCAAATAAGAAAGCAAGAAGAGAAGTTTCAAAAGTAAGTAACAAAATTAAATAAATTTGATATGTAATGTTTATAATGTTTTTTACACTTTTCTAATCCTCATTAATTTGGTAATTATTTTCAGAAGTATGGAAAATTTACCGAGGATTGCATACCAGATGGAGTATTTCCAATTGGAGATGATGTTTTTGTCTTTGCAAGCATCTATTATGATTCCGTATCAGTACACATAAGGCGTTTCAAGAAGTATGGAAAAACCTACTACCCAACTCCTGAGGGAATAACATAGACCCACAGTGGATCGAATATATCATGCGTAAAAAGAAAGTACCGGAATCACTGGAGGAATTACCAAGTGACTTTCCCTCCTGAACGGCACATTCAAATAACAAGTGAGAACTTCACTAATTTTACTTTTAAGCGCATTAAATACGGTCCGAATAAAGAGCCTACTTTTAAAGAATCAGCATATCCGAGAGCAGTGGGCTGAAATGATTGAAAAAATATGGTGCTATTGAAAATGCCGTTATAGACAATGTATTTCTGTGTATGGACTTTTTAACTGCATATAAAACCTTCTGTGAAGGTCCCATAGAAAACACATTACCTTTTTCTTTGGACGTTAGTCTGGGTCAACGATACTTGACGCAAATTTTGAAAAATCTATTTGTAGCCCCTGAACGAAAAAAGGACTGAATCAACCTCAGAAACTCGCTGATGAGTTATGGGGGAACCGAGAAGAAACATTTAATTCACATGTTTTGTCACTGGAAGCTAATAAGATAGCTGATTATTTTTATAATAATCTTTTTGAAAATGTACACTTTTTACTGTTAAAACCTGTAAATTATGTAACTGAAAATTTTTTGGAAAATCTTCGCTTAGATATTATTTTAAGAGAAGTAAGAGATATGTTATGTCCATCTGATTGTTTTGAATATTATGAGATTTTGTTTAAAAAATATTGCATACTGACTTTATAAGTTTTACACAGTATTTGTTCCTATAAATCTGAATAAATGTTTTTTTTTATGCTTGATTTGAGTTAATATCATTTTTGTTGCTTGTTAGTTTAATATTTGTGTTGAAATAAGTTCACGTTTAAAAAACAAATAAGAGTATTTTGTATAAAAGTAAGGAAAATTTATGCTCATGCTTTAAACCATAATCCCTTTGCCTTCCCAAAAAGTATAAATTGCATAACTATTCATTGTAATGTCACTCAATCAAGTTCTGTTCGTCGGTAACAATGTATCAAGATTTAGCAGCGTTTTACGAAAATCCCGAAGTTCCAAGTAGCTTCGGAGGTGTGGAGGCATTACATCGCTCTTTAAAAGGGAAATATAGTAAAAAAGATGTAAAGCATGGTTATCACAGAAAGATGCTTACACTCTTCATAAACCTGTTCGGCATAAGTTTCAGCGGAATCGAGTATTTGTAAGTGATATTGATCGTCAGTTTCAAGTGGATTTAGTCGATATGCAATCTTTAGCAGAATTTAATAAGGGTTATAAGTATTTGTTAACTTGCATTGATTTATTTTCAAAATTTGCATGGGCAATTCCTCTGAAAGATAAATTTGGAAAAAGTGTAAAGTCTGCGCTAGAAATTATTTTTAAAGAAAGGAAGCCTAAAGTGTTGCAAACAGATGCCGGTAAGGAGTTTTTAAATAAAGTAGTTCAAAATTATTTGAAAAATATGAGTGTAAAATTTTTTTCTACAATAACGAAACTAAAGCTAGCGTAGTTGAAAGGTTTAATCGGACGTTAAAAACAAAAATGTGGAAATATTTCACTGAATTTAATACTAAAATTACATTGACGTCATTGATAAATTAATGCACAGTTATAATCACTCGTATCACCGTTCAATTAAAAATGGAGCCTGCTTCTGTAAGTAGGCATAACAGAGAAGCAAGTATTAAATAATTTATATGGTGATCTAAGAAATGAGAAACCTAGTAAGCCCCTAAATTTAAAATTGGCGATGTTGTGCGCATTAATAAGCAAAAACTTCTCTTTGAAA
>BMAO01024866.1:0-18289 GCA_019973975.1 Trichonephila clavata
AAATATTTTAAATAAATTAGAATGCCATTTTTTGGCAACAAAGTGCAACTGGCCTTACGAAATCATTTTTCTTTCATTATGGATACTGCTTATGTAAGTTGCAGGTACAAAAGTTCTAATACTACGACACAGAGAGCTACAGACAGTAGAAGATGCTATTTACAATTGAATCGAATGTTACAGATGTCTATAATTTAGGCTTAGCTTTGTCATCGGAATATGCTTCGATGGCCTTGGTAACGGTATCCAAAACTTGCAATACATTCTCTTGGGTGATTCCAGAGAAGAGGGATTTGCTCTTTCTGGCGTATCCGACAGTAGGCCCGAAAGGAATTGGAGTGAAGAGGCCGGTAAACAGGGGCGCAATGGCAGCAAACAGGGCGACTCCAAGGGCGATTGGAACGATGAGGCTTACAGCAGTTCCAAAGTTCAATCTGGCAGCGACATCAGTAGTACGGCCGCTCACGTCTGTTTTGGCGGATTCTTGGGGGGATGCGCTGGCAAAAGCAGCGATGGCAAGGATGGCGATGACACAGAAAAAGCCTTTCATTTTGTATGGGTTGGTCTGTAAAGAGAAAAAAGATAAATTTTAATTCTGAAAGAACACTTCGTATTTTAAAGGGGACGTTTTGTGTTTACCTTTAATTTGAACAATTCTAAATCTTAAGAAAATACCACTAAGTGCATAGCTCATAAATTAATGATTTGTGCGGCAATTTAGATAAAAATTCTTATTCAAATGTGCTTAAGAATTTTTTAAGGAAAATAATATTCTATAAAATATTACTTTGTAAAAGATATATTCATATTTGATTTAGCGAACAGCAAAGCCGTGAGACAGAAAAATTGCTTCTGACGTATTTTATCCCTGTATTGGAAAAATTTACCAAAGGAAATTTACAAATAATACTTTTTCCTTTCAATAACTCAAAATCTTTTCAATTCTGTATTTCTTTAAAGATTTTTTTTTTTTATAAAGAATAAAGTAATGATTTTTTTTTAAATTTCTGGTCTTTCATTTGTCAGGGATAAAGAGAGGTGATAAGTTATGCATTAATTAATTATAGTTTGCAGATTATTTAATATAATCTATTGTCAAAGTGCTAAATATAGACTTAGAAAAGAAAAATGAATACAGAAAATTATAGTTCCTGATTCTTCATTTTGATGAAACTCAATTCATTCCAATCTCTCTAGGTCTAAGTCCTTTTACATTAAATTTTTAATTAAATGTGTTTAAACATCTGTATGGTTGACTCTTCGATTTGCATTTATTTACATGAAATTTACTTAATTTTTTTTAATCGATTATCAAATTTTACAGCATTTACTAAAGTTTAGTGTATATCATAGAATTATTTTAACTTGTGTGTTATTATTGTTTTGCTTATTTAAACCTAAATTATTTCGTTGTAGGTATGTTATAGTTTTAATATATTAATTAAAAATTAACTTTAAAGGAACAAGAAATAAAAACAAACTCCCGAAATTCTGAAATTCGACCTGTTTATCTGAAATATCTCTCAATATAATCATATAATTTTGAATGATGTATAAGAAATTTCTAAAAAAACAAAGATGTTTATTGAAAGTTTAGATTAGTAAATCACTAAATCATTTTTCTCGTAAAACATTTGTTTCGCCTCCTTTCTTTATAGATATAAAAACTTTTAGATAGTTTTTATTAAAATTATTTAATATATTTCATTAAATCGCTTTGTATAACAAAAAAGTCAAATGCTTTTGCGTTTTATTTTTCAAAAAAAAATAGTTTTAGCTTTCTAAGCCCCTTTTATAAATTACTCAGGCAAATTTTGATACATTTAATCATAACGTAAAACGATCTAAAATTCTGCCTGGAAGAAGTGTCTTAAAAAATTAGATTTAACTAACCATGCTTAAACTCGTAAAATAATATATTTTCCCCATTTTAAGGTACATGAAGAGAATAGACAAATAAATTTATTTTATTTAATATCTTAATTTTACCCTTTTTATTAAAAATATTGTACTATAAAAGATGTATTTTATATTTCTTTCCTTTAAAAATTACTGCAATTAATTTTTAACGCATAATATTTTTAAATGCTGAGATTGTAGTGATTTTCCATTGCTTTTCTTTAAAATAAAATACACACACATATATAAAATAAATAAAATGCAAACATCAACATTATTACACATACATAAGAACGAACGTTATCGATATTTAAGCATAATTATAAACATTTTTCGGATATTTGTAAAATTTGTATTTAATTATTTTTTAAATTTATTTTAGAAACGAATAACCTAAACAAGATTTACTTATTTCTCTGAAATCTTAACAAAATAGATTCATAGGATATCATTAGCTGATATTTTTGATTAACAATATATTCTCTAATAGCATAGAAAATAGTATATTTATTCATTTAAGTAAGCATAAAATGAAATATTTCAAATGAGTTAGAAAAACATTAATTAAGAATTAAAATAATTTAATTTTACACTTGTGACTTTCATGAAGCAAAATGAACAAGGCAAATTTTACTAAGTTTAAAGTTATAAAGTCTTCAACTGGAAGACAATATCTATTCATAATTATTCTTTTCCCAAGTTAACGAACTGCGATTGCATAGATTCATTTCAATCACAGAACTATAATCATATAATTTAAAAACAAACTCTTATGAAATATGGAACGTTGAATTGATTAACATCTCTTTAAATAGCTTAAATTTGAAAAAGTTACCTGAAATAACTTTATTTAAATGTTTTAAATAAATTTCTCAAAAATAATCTAGAAAAGTGATTGATTTTTTGAGTTCGTAAAAAAGTTTATTTTTTAAATCTTTCTTTAACATATTGCCACATTCCAGAAATACACATGAACAAGATCTGTACTATTATCATTTTCTTAGGACAAATATTCAAAAACAACAAAATTAAATCGAAAAATGAAAAACTTTTGAATATTAATGCTCAAATATTTCGATTCCAACAAGTAATCCAATTTGAACCGTATTTCAAAAATATTAAAATTCTCATGATTCAGATACTAATGCTAAACTCAAAAAAGTAAAATGTTCACTTATATAATATCAAATTATTTCAGTTCTTAAACTAAAATTAAGAGTTAACATTTAAAAACTAAAAAAAAAAATTCTTCCACAAGTTACTCAAAAAAACTATTCTAACAAATCAAAAAATATATGCAAAACAGAAAGATTAAAAACATTATTTCTTATAAGAGGCTTTCCCTTAAAAAACCTAAGCTCTCATTAAATATACAAATCAAAACATTCATGTAAAATTAAAGATGTTAAGTTCTCTTGGATAAAATATCCCATTGACTTCTAAGAGCAAAATAAAGGAAACCTTTTTTACCGGCGTACTCAATAATTAAATTCCGAATATCCATGCGAAGCGAGAAAATATCCAAAGTTCTCACCTGTAATGAACAGCGAAATCCAGAGGATGTCTCGAGAAAGCTTGGAAGTGGAAAGTGTAGATTCCCTCCATTGCCTCGGAGATTATATATCCACGACTAATTACCCTACATAAGACTGAAGGGAGGTGTGCCCCAAAATTCCGGCACCCCCGGCTGACACACTTGACCCTTGAACCATGAGTTCACCCGGACACTAGAGCATTCGGAGATTTTTTGGGAAGAATGTCTTCCTCGCCCCACATGGGTTGGCGGAAACCCTCAAGGCGGATATTACAGGGAGGCAGTGAAACGAACGAAATGTAGGTTAACCTGCCATTCAGAGACAAGGATTCTATTTAATTTTACCGGTTTTACAGATATAGAAAGAAATAAGGTGTTGGCATTGACGTGTGTAAGTAATCTTCAGAAAATTGTTTAATGAGTTTGAATAATATGTTTATATACATACACTGAAGGTAAAGTTTTCGAACCGAAAAAATAATTTTTAGTCAAATTCTAGATTGTTTCATCTATCGGGGTATTGATAAAAATTTCACTCAATTTTAATTTATAACTAACACTTTTAAGCTTTCCTTTATTGACAGCTAATAAAATACGTAAAAAATCGCAAACAGAAAATGTTATTGGAAAAGAAGAAAAGTTTTACAAGATTTCAGATATTTCACTGGTAATAATAATTTTATTATAACTAAAACAAATAATAAAGAAGATATAATAACAAACAAACATAACAAATAAACAAATAGATATAACAAATAATATTAGAAATTTTAAGAATTACAAAAATTTCACTTACACCCCCCCCCTCCCTCAGTTTGAATTGAAAAGTACATTGACTGAGATATCACCTTCTGTTTCCATTCATCGAAGAAAAAATTATGGTGTTCTATATAAATATATATAATTTAATAATTAAAGTGTAGCTGTAAAATTACAATTTAATAAATAACTTCCGGTACTTTTTTAAACTGTACATTGGAAGTTAGAGCCACAATGCACAAATCATACTTCGTCTATTATACCGTAATTTTTTTTAAAAAAATTTAAAAATTAAATGTGGAATACCTGGCTTTTTTTCCTTGTTCCGCTAAATGTGTACCTCACATGTTATAACTTTGATCTATTGCTAATTTTTTCCCTTTTGAATGGAAATGTTATTCAAAAAGGGATTGCTCTACGGTAAATATTTCGAGCTCAAAGTTCTCCCATTGGCGTGGTGTGGTAGTTTGGGGTTGCCAGCTAAATTGTCGTCCTCTTCACTCGACTGAAACTCATAATTGCGAGGTCCGTCACCAATAGCCCTCGTATAGCTGTATAGTAAAACGTTAATATAACTATCACACATTCGGTGCACTTTTTTCGTTTTATCTTCCTTTGAACTTTATAATAATTAACAACAAATAAATTTTCAAAAACAATTGCAATGAATCTCTCATTTTCTTTATTTTTATCTTATACAAGTAATGTGCAGCCTTTCGTTAAAATTGCCAGTTTCAAAATTTTTATTAATTACATTTTTATAAAATAAAATGTTATACGAAAATTAAATAAAAATGGTACTAAAATTTCAAATAGTGTTATTAACTAAAATATGAATTCAAAAAATTGTGAAGGTGAATTATTATTAGTTATGTATAAGAAATTTATATTATTATCACTTTCTTGAGCTCCCATATTTTCGGGGAAACAATTTAAAACCAAGCGTTAGCATAAACTTTTGGAATAACTCTAAGCTTTCATGGAATTTTTGTGGAAGTTATACGCTTTAGTTAGAACAAAGAAGTCTTATTCAAAACAACCTTTTGTGACGAAGTTCTACCATAATTTATTTTGAAAAGGGAATTTACAAAATTATTTTCACAGATACTTTGTTTTTAAAAACTTCTTAAATTCCGTTAAATATGTTTAAACGATAGAATTGAACTATTTCAGATACAATTTTTTCCATTGTTAATAAAAGAAAAATGTTATAAACTTTTTTTGAAGGGAGGAGAGAATAAATTTGTAGCATATTGCATGGAGATATGAATGCATGTTGCTACGAGGAAGGAAAATTCTACACAACACAGTTAGTATAATTACTACACACCTCAATAGTTATCACTATTTGTGTATGTATGCATGATAACTAGGGTTTCTTTCCCGGAATCCAGGGTTCCCGGGAAATCATAAGATTTTTGTACTTTTTCTATTCCCGGGAATTAGACTTCGTTCCCGGGATTTCCCGGGAATCACACGGGGCTTGAGTTATCTATGAGATAGCTATTTTTGACTTGACCTTATATTTCAATCTCGGACATCGTTAACTGAACCTACTGCGGCAATTTGTGATCGTTCACCCCGAACTTCCGGACGAAGGAATGTTCGTTACCCCAACTGTGGGGTAAGAGTGTAATAGGAGAATTTTGGGCGGGAGGAGAATTTTTTCACAGCTAGCCGTGGGTGTATCGAGCTTGGTAACAAGAATTATTAGGTTTGTTTGCAATCGCATTTCCCTGCCAACCAACACTATGTGATCGAAGTTCCAAGACCTAGATTTATGTTGATAATGTAAGTACTAATACTTAAAATTATTATTTATTTAATCTTTAAAAAAAAAAGATTTCGGATACTTGTCTTTATTATGAGGTATTTAATTGAATCAGCAATTTGAGGAAGGGAATGAACCCACAAAGTGTTTGGGGGAGAATATTTTTATAAGAAATTGCGCAATTTTTCGTATTGATTATTTTTCTAAACTTAACTTTTGTGTGAGATTCTTATATTAATATTTATTTATATTTATGTAACAATAATACAGCAATTCCATAAACAAGAAATCCGTTATACACAAATAAAATACCTTAAATACAATAATTAATATTTTTAACGTACATAATCGGCACTTCAGCAACAAATGAGTTTCCAAGTAGATATTAATATTTATCTCTTAGTAGAGCAACATTAAAGAAATAATTCAGCTTTGACTGGTTAGTTTTCAAACACATGTGATTCAGTAAAGGACATTAATTTTAGTAATTATTTTTCAAATGTGAATTTTTCCCCGAGATTTTTAATTTACAAAATCTTTAACTGTAACATTTTTTCCATGCCTGAGTGATAAAAGTATAAATTGCTTATACTTTCTAAAATCCTATTTCAAAAATGAAAATAATCAATTTATTATATATTTTTTGTACTCTTTGGCTCATTATATAAATAAGAATTAATTTTTTAATTTATATGCATTCTTATTTTGTATAATGATTATTGATTTTATTCAAAAATAACTTTTTTTTTAATTTATTAAAATTTTGATGTATTCCCGGGAACGACAATTACATTCTCGGGATTTCCCGGACATTCCCGGAAATGAAAAACCACGGGAAATCAGAAACCCTACTGATAACCATTTATTAATAGTTATAACTTTTAAATTGTAAAAACATTTTTATTTTTTGAAATTGTTTTTGAAAATTTATGTAATAAGTAAAATTAGCTAATGAGAAAAATAATTACCAATGATTGCCAATCAATATAATATAAATATATATGCATATTCGTTGGTGATTTTTTTATTTCTAAAATAATAAGTATTATTTGTTTGCTTAAAATATTCCAAATATTACTTATTATTTAAATTTTTCAAGTACTATTACTCTCTATTTAAATTTTTACAAACATTATTCTTTCATCTATTTGAAGCTTTTCAAATGCTATTTTTCTATGTTTTCGGCTTGTTCGATTCATTTTGTGATCCCCCCCCCCCCCCAGTTTAAAATTTTAAAAATATATAATGATTGTAAAACAAAAACTTAGAAAATACACCACATCCTTAAAAAAGTTTTATTGATAAAAGAAAAAAAATGGAGGAAAAGCAGATGTGACGTAACCGCCTGCTTTCAAGGTGCAACTTTTAAAGGAGATGTACTACTTTTAAGGTGTTATTGGGTTGGCGGAAGCGACTTGAGAGTTACGCGGTTCTGTAAATACCAGAATCTCATTAGAAGCCGTTATTGTCTCAAAGTGCAATGAGTTCACGACCGTGAAAAAATCAATATCCTCACTTTGGGAGCTGTACTTCCTGTAAAGCTCTAACCTATATTCTATCCTCCCAAAGATCCGTCACCAAACAAAGCTTTTACATCCATACACTTTTACATACATCATTTGAAACAATACATCTCGTAAAATAATAAATTCTTAATGTAAAGAAACTGCTTAGATTAGTGATTTAGGTCGTTATTTGTCATATTGTATTTTTGTATGAGAGGAGTTTCCAATTGTAATCTTTTGCCCTGTATCGTTTTTTTTCACCTTTTGAAACAAAAGGGAACACGTGCTCATATGATTAACCTTATATGAACTTGATTTCCCACTTAGAAATGTAGAACTTTGTAATCAGCAGGAATTACCTTCGAGTAATTGAGTTCTTCAGCATCATATGTGGAAAGTATTGAAAAAGTAAGTGATTTTAAGCATTTTATTTGGAAAAAAATTGGGGGGGGGGTATATTTTTAGTAGTTCTATGCATTTAAGATTAAGGGAATAGAGATTTTGTTTTAGGAACATTGTTAATTGTTATTAAAATTCAGGAATTCTTAATCAACTATTTGAAATTCTGGAATTGAATCTACTATATATTTTTTCTTTGCTAGGAAATAGTATGAACTTAATTTATTAGTTTTCCTTTTAAATATTATTCTACGAAATCTCTAAAAGAAAAACTAATTAGATGAATAATTTTTTATTAAGATATAAATTTTATACTAATATAAATATATATATTTTTTTATATTTGGAATAACAGCAAAGCTCCTTTTATAAGTCTTAAGTTTAAAAAACAAAAAAAAATATATTTTGAATGTTCTATTTTACTTTTCACATAACTATTTTTGCTAATTTTCAAAAAAATATGCTGTTATACGTTAGGAGAGTGTATTTTATATTTACCGCCAATTTATTAAAATATCTAATATGTAATTCTTTATACTTTATATTCTAAATTATTTTTTCTATTTGTGAATAACTAAAAACTTTTATTTATTGTTTTAAATATTCAGTTTGTGTTAGTATATTATTTTTAAAAATTATGTTTTTGTTTTAATGTTAAGAATTTATACATGGGGCCTTTCCTTCCAAGTTCTATAAACCATTTATAAATGATACATTTAAAAATAAATGTTATGAACTGTGTTTTTGTTTTTTTACTTAACAATCTAAAACACAAAACTTTTTTATTTGCATGCATTGAAATTTAAATGCGTTAAGGCTCTTTCTATATATATACAATAACTAGGCTTTAATTTTATAAAGGCTATACAATATAAGCGAATCTTCTAAATTTTACGAAGATCAATGAATTTTTCGAAATAAGAAAAAAATTACATTGCTAGTACATTTTCTATGTATTTGCAACATTTAATTGTTGTGATCTAAATTAATTACTTACAACAATATTACTATGGTAGTTTCCAAAATCAATTTGTAATTTTCAATTATAATTTTAATTTTGCATAATTTAATACATCTATGAGCGATTCTATTATTTAATTCAATAATATATTTAATTTATGTAATTTGTAAATATAAATTTCAGTGTTTTCTCTGTTTAAAGATTTTAAATAATTTTTCCTTTAAAAAAATAAATATTAGATAAAGAAAAGAAAATTTTATGGGAAAAGAGATCGATGGATCTTGATATTAATTGATTGATAAGTATACTTAAAATAAAACATTCAATAAAAATCACTTCCAAACAGAATTTTTATAATACTTTCTTTGGTTACACTTTGAAAAAAATTAACTGACAAAAAAAATATTTGCTCTGTTTTTTTTAAGTTAATAAATCATAAGCATCATTTCAGGGTTTTTTTTGTGTGTACAATTTAGAAATATTTATATAAATTTCAATTTCAAAAGCTTTTAGTACGATTTTGTATATAACGACTGGATTTTAATTTCGGCTTCAAAAGCAATTTTAGCATACGAAGTAAAATCACATTCAAGTCATTTTCAGTTGATCTCAGCTTTTGGTTTTGGACCGTTAACTTAATACAAAACATTTCGCAAACAACAGAAAGGAAAGCAGTTTTTCACTAAAAATCAATGTATCACATTCCCTTTTAACGTTATTCAACGCACCAGTTATTTCCATTTCCTTTTCCATATTCAGATTCACTGAAACCGTTTCGACCACAAAAGTAATTTGTTTCAACGAAGAAAACGTGCTCCATTGCATTTGAAAGCGAGAATCCGGGTTAGATAGTGAACGGCCAAAGTGAGAAATTAAGAAACTGGAAAGGACTTAGATGAGGTGCAATTGTTCTACTTTCCTAGTGGCGAAATAAAAATGAAACCATTCAGTCAAAGGTCGATGATTCCTCTAGTGTTCTTGAACTTCACTCGGGTAAAATAGAAAGACAAAAAAGATTAGACTTAATACTTCTAACTGAAAGTTAGCCTAGATTTTCTGGAACTGATTGTTTTCTTAAAAATAAAGATGCAATATCTGTAGAATTAATTTCGTTGGGTGTGATTGATTCCAATCCGGATTTTGCTACAAGATATTCCAAAACTATTATCAAAGATCTCACAATAAAATTCAATATTTTCTCTGGATCTTTATTTATAGAAACCATAACTGAAAACTTGGCTGTAGATTCTCTGAATCAATTTTCTATCGAATGCTATGCGTCAAGAACTTTCCAGATTTCAATAAACATTATTATTATATTTAGCGGCAATAAGTTATTGTTTTATTTTTCATTCTAGTTTAATGTGGAGTTTGATTTTTCACAGTTTAAATATTTATGTAACCCAAGGGATTTTATTGTTGTATCTCACAATATGAATTTTACAAAAAAAAAACATCACAATAAATAATAATGTATTTTGTTGAAATATATTATTAAAAAAACAATCAATAGGTTTTTGTTTTCAATGTAGCAGCACGAAACTTTTCGAGGTTAAACTTTTTTAAGCTCGATTAGTTGATACATTACTCAATTTTTTTTAAAAATAAAATGCTTCGGAAGGATAATGTTTTGGCTCCAAAAGAAAATTAAACACAGAAAGGTGAAAATTGAAAAAATATGTGCACTGAGAAATTCTCCAACTTTATTTTTCTTCTTTTTAGACCGATTTTACTTCGATGAATTTCCTAAACAAAGCATTCCTTTTCTTTTTAATTTAAGTATATATATTTTCATACTACTAATATAAATAAAACTCCAGTTTATTCTCAGCAGATCTAAGAAGTAGTTTCTAATAAAAAAAATCGATTCTATTGTTGACGAGAATAAGTTTTACAAAGTAAATTATTAGTTTTAAAATTGTTCTGTCTCAACCTGTCCCTTTGTACGCCAGTGTCTTATTAAGAGTCAGTTAATTATTCGATAGTGTTACGAATTTTGATTAATGAATGCTTAAAATAGTGTAAATAATTTATATCTGGATGTGTAACACTTTTATTATACTATCTGTTGTATTTAGTTTATGTTAAAACTGTAATATATTTAAGCAATACCTTTGACTGCTTTAATTGAGGCTGTACAACGTAACATACTGGAACGAATTCTTCTGATGATACAGTAGGACAGTCCAATAATACAGAAACTTTCTCAAACATTTCATTAAGTGAAAGGAAATCTTTTTGTGTTTAGAGAAAAAAATGCAAGAAAATACACAGTGGTTTGTCGGAACCGTTGTATTATTTCGTGTTAACCGAAATTACGTCTTAATCGTTTTCGCGTTAAACGCATTTCACTGTAACTCAGTGCTTCTCAAGCTTTCAATATTTGCGACCAATTTTTAATCATGATTTTCATCGCCCCCTCCCTCCATCAATAACAATGTATTGAATTAAAAAATGATGTACTTTTTTTTACGTAAAGCTATATATAATACGACTTTAATTATTAACTGTGCAAATTATTAATGTATTGAATTTTTATGTGACAAGCCCATGAGTTCACTCTGGTAATCATTAAACTTGTTCTACTTTAGTATTCTTAAATTAATTATCAAATACATTGTGCAGTACTGATGCATTTATAACTATTATATTAGTGTAAATGAGTATTTACTTTTTATTATGTCAGAATGTATTTTGTTTTGCTTCATTCAGTAAATTAATAATATTTTTAAATAGTGTTCTATTTCGACTTTTCAGCATGCTAGTGCCCACCTCGTAGGGTTATCACGGCTCCCTTAAGGGGCGCGCCCAACAGATTGAGAAACACTACTGTAACTGCTTCTCCTTATTCATTTTTGAAGTGAAAACTTCTTTAGCGGCGTTGGACACTTTTTGGATGGGCGAAATCTCGTGCGTTCGCGTCACCGAAATGCTTATAGCAGTATATCTGTAGCTATACAGGTGACGTATAGTGCTGTGTATATCTTATAAGTGAAATTGAATGGATTTAGGGAAAAGTTCAATGTGTATATGTCATTGCTCGTTGCGATTCCGAGAATGGGCAATACATATTAATGGTTGTCATTTATATTTCGCCTGGAAAATCTATGAGACAGATACAACAATTTTATTCGAAAATTTGATGATTTATACAAAAGAAGGTTCTGAAATACTTGAAAATATTTGGCGAAAAATATGATAATGTACCGATGATTTTAAGTGGAGACTTCAATATTAACTTTGCAGATGATAAAAATCTACCACTAATTAAATTTCTAAATGAAACTCTTAATTTAAATACGTCCAATGATCGAAAACTCAGTACTACAAAATATAAAACGACGATCGATGCGGTTTTTACACGCGATATTTAGATAAATGTGAATCAAACATTTTCCTTTCTTACTTTAGTTACCATAAGCCCATTGTGTCTTTTTTAGAACAAAATGAAATAATGAAAGTAAAAAAGTCTAAGTATTGTTGAAATTAATGATGAAAATGATGCAAACAATTAAAATAATGTTACAAATCATGTACATTGAAATTTCAGTAAATACAAATACTATTCATAAATAATATGATTGTATATTAATTATTTCAATTGAATTGTATTCATATTCTGTCATGATCTTGTACAGCCCGTAATTTGAATAATAAAAAACCATGTAAACATGCATTTAGTTGTTGCTCGGAGTGTCAATAGATGTGAAAACCAGATTGATGTTGATAATTTTAATTCAAACATTATGAAATTTCAAATTTGGATTCTAAAAGTTCTAAGTTTTCACTTCTATTGGCAGTCTCTATAACTGCCAATTTTTTTTTATTTAAGGAATTCTAAGGGGAGTGTTTTCATTCGCAGTGTTTTTCGTATCAAAGTAATATGCACTGTCTGTTTTGAGTGAAGAGGTGTGCCTTAAAAAAAGAAAACTATTTTCAAAATTAAGAAATAAAATACAATTAATCTTTAAACTAAAACAAATTATTGATCATTTATTATCTTTTTTTCCCACGATATTTACGCCTAATTTTTTGCCCTTTAAATGTATTTTTTAACTGTTTAACTGTTAATGGGAAATTTATGAGGCCTGATTCAAATGAAAGCAATTCATCGAAATTTTGTCATACTATTGTAATAATAATAATAAAACAAATTTCAATGTTCACTTAGTAAATTATATATAATGTTTATTTCTTTTTAAATAAGAGATAGTATTTGCAGATAAAATTAATATCTGTAATATATAAGCACTCGTATATTTTTTAAATTTTTTATTTGGAGAAAAAAAGAATATATGTGTGTCATACTTTTCATGCATTTTTTTAAATATATGTTATTGATCTTTCTCTGCGTGGGTAACAGTTTTTAATTTTTCTTACCTACAAAACTTCTTGATGAAAATGAAATATATAAATGTTATTGCATTGTATACTAATTTTTAAAACTGCTTCAAAAGTGTAAAATACCGCCATATAATTTGACATAATATATAAATAACATAAATATTTTTTTTTAAATCCGAGAACTTTACCATAAAATTAGTCAACTTTATATTGTAAGACTATCATACCCGTACATTATCAATAATTCTTTTATTCAGAAATCGCTTTAAAGAACCGTTGTTCAAAACGTGGTACATCAGAAAATAAACACACAACTATTCTATGTTTAAAACAGAATCTTGCGATTAAATTAAAAAGAAAAACTAATAAGGAATCAAACGTTGGCTGAATAGATACGTAATTTGCTCTCAAAAATACCAGTAAACAGTTAATTCACACCACAAATTCCTCAAGCTGAGAAACTCACACTCTGTATCCTGTTGTGACGTCATATGACCGGCTCACAAACTGGAGGGGGGCCTAATTTTCCCCTGTAAATATGCTCGAAAAAGCGACAGGTGCAACTTTTTTGGATAAAATTTACAATAGACTCTTCTTTTTACACATACACATACATTTTTATGTATTTACACTATTATTTTCTTCCCGTCATAAATAAGCTGATGATTATCACATAAATAGTACTTTTTTATAATATGAATATCTAACAGAACTGTTTTAGGGTCCGTTCAAAATGGATGCATATGCAATATTTAGTGACTTGAAGACATATGTAAAGTAGGATTTTTTTTCCATAATATATATATATATACTGAATATAAATTTCTAAAACTAGCTTAGGCATTACCTCATTGTTTATGATTGAAGATTTGTAATTTAGTTACAGTAATACTTTTTATCTGAAATTGTAACAGCGTAGAAAGTATATGTAATGTATGGCAATGCATTGTAAAATCTACTAACATTGTTAAACAGAATAATTTTTTTAAAAAAACGTATTTATTTTAAAAAAATTAACCAAGAGTTGAATATCTTTATTCACAATAAAAGTTTTGAGGTCATGGTTTTCTTGTATACCATATGTACACTGGTGTCCAAAAGTTAAGCATAATTGATAATTATGCGAATAAAGAAGGAACTGTAAATCAGAATGGCGGGAAACGAGAAATGCGAGTGTAAAATGGTTATAAAATAAGGAAGCAAATCAAAAGAATGATAATAATTAATTTTATTATCCAAAGTAGCAGTTTGAAAGAAAACTGAGCATAGCAAGGATTCACACTTTAAAGAAAAAAATGAAAGAAAACATTAAATAAAATACTGATGCTGCAGTTTAATAAGGCGTGTGGTCACCTCTGACAGCCAGGCACGCTGCACAGCGAATTTACCATACTTGTATGAGATGAATGAATGAGTTGTGGGCTCAAACGGTTCCAAGCTTCTTGGAGAGCTCTCTTCAGTTCTGTAACGGAGCTTGGTGGGTGCGAAAAGGGCTGCAATTTGTCTCCCGAGCATATCCCATACATGCTCGATAGGATTTAAATCAGGGGAGTTCGCAGGCCACGACATGCGCTGGATGTTTTCCGTTTCAAGGAAGTCATCAATCGACATAGCGCATTATCATCCATGAATATGAAGTCAGGACCGACAGCACCTCGAAACAAGCGAACATAAGGCTCAAGAACTTCGTCTCTGCATTTTTGAGCAGTCACAAACCCCGTGTCAAAGAATCCCGTGTCTGTTCGGCCGTCCATCATGATGCCTGCCCATACCATTACTCCCCTTGATGGAAAATGATGTCTTTCCGTTATGTTTCTTGGTTCAAAGCGTGTTCCACGTTCTCTCCATATCGTTTCCCCTCCGAGAATCACTACTCAGACTAAACCGGGACTCGTCACTGAACATCCCATTGGCCCACTCTCCCATACTCCAATGTTGATGTTTAAACTCCAGTTCAAACGAGCGTGTTTATGCGCAGACGTGAATGGAATGCAAACTGCTGGTCTTCTGGCATACAGGCCAGCATGATTGAGTCTCCTGTAAACAGTTTGTCTCGAAATTCGTATTCCTGTGGCGACTGTGAGCACCGAACCCAGTGCTCTGGCAGTACTGCCCCTCTGATGTCACGCCCTTATTACCAGATATCGGTCTTGGCGAGGGGTTATGACTCTTGGCCGACCTGATACTGGTTGTCGGGTAACATCTCCCGTTCTTTGAAACCTGTGCCACAGTCTTGAGATCACAGACTGGTCCACATTCAGAATTTGAGACACTTCGGTTTGTGATCGTGAGGATTCCAGCATTCCAACGATTCTTCCTTTCGTAAACATGTCCAATTGGCGTCTTTGTGCCATCATTCACCTTGCTTGATGGTTAACAACGTTCCTTCGCACAGCAGTTGCACGAAACTTGTCTGAACTGCCTTTGCTGCGTGAATCGGTTTCTCCGCGTTCCGACATGCACCGGTGTTTCACGCAGGACGTAGTCGACTGAAAAGTTTTGCATAAACCCAATGTTTCTTCTTCACCCAATTAATATCCGCAAGAAATTTGGAATAATTTTACGAATATTTACTCCATGTTTTTCGCATTTTACGATTTATGCTTAACTTTTGGACACCAGTGAATATCACACTTTCTATAGAATATTCCTTTATATTTTAAGAGATACATAATCATTAAAGTAACTCTTTCTACATTAAATTAGAAATTTTTTGTTGCTGTATTCCTTTAATATTGCAGAGATAATTTGGTACTTCGAATAACGAGGAAATAATTATCAAAGGATTTGAGCGATATTTATTTTTACAGAGTAAATAATTTGAATAGGTGATTTAGTTTTTTTTTTTTTTTTTCCTTCTTATAACAATTGCACAATTCATGTAACAAAATTTTCTTTCTGTAAAAAATGTGCTTTAATATAATTTTGACTTGTAATAATTCTGGTTATAATTTCATATATTCTTTTTCTAAAGGTAAAGGATTTATTTACCTTCGGAAACAGTCTTCTTGCTAAGAATTAAATGGAAGGATTTATCAAAATTATTTAATTTAAAATAATTAATATGAAAAATAGCTCTAAAAATTCAGTTTTTATTTGCTACATGTAAAAACTTCTTTCGCACAAATTAGTAAAAGCTGTGGGATTAAGGGAAATATTAATTCATTTATTTCTCAATCTCAAGTAACAAAATTTTATTATTATTATTATTATTATTATCAAATCTCTTTTATAAAATTGTATAGAAAGTAAGACAACAAAGAAAAATTTCTTATATTACTTCATTAAATTCTTATATATTTGTATATGTATGCTTATTTCATTAGTTGTAAGTGCGAAAAAACTATTAACGGTAGGAAAATAAGATTATAAATTACTCAAAATCCCTGTACTGAAATGCAAGAAAGAAAAAAAAACCATCTGCATTATTTATTCCTCAGCTTATTGCAAACCCAAAAAATGACTCATCAGCGAATAATACTTGCACTATACAAAGTTTCTCATGTCAAAATTACTTTCACAACTACATCTCTAAAAAATATCAACAAAATTCTATTCTCCTTGACAACCTTGAATTCCAAAATAGTACTATTGACCTGAACATTCTTAAGAACACCTCATTAGTAGTTACAAAACGGATATTACATAACATTCTACAGACCTAATTGGATGAATATGTGACTTTTATTATCCATAAAAAGTATTCTTTATTACTGTGCCGAAACTAAGAGTGCTATTCATAAAATTCAAAAATTACTTCTCTTTTTAGTTCAGTCACTGAAAAAATTTTCATGCATGAAAACTCTAATAGCCTCAACTCTCCTTTGCATGAATGGCGGATCTTCTTTCTTTACTTTTCAGGAGGAGTCAACTCTGGGGCTTGTGCTGGAGCCAATGGAATGAATAAAGCCAATGAAACACACAGAGAAGATGAAAAGAAAGAATTCTTACGTTATATGTTCTTGAGGGAGTAAGAAGTTCATGTCGGGTCAAGGTCAGGGAAGAAGCTTTGCCTAAAAGGTGAATGGAACCTTTTTCCCCTTAAAAATATAGGTGAGGCGTTCTTTGAAACGCAAACGAAACATAAAGGTAATGAGAGACTCCTACAATATTAGAAACAATTACTTCTTTCGAATTAGCAATTGTATAGAATAAAGGTCAGATACAAATTAGATGTAAATTACGTTTACTCTTATACAGACTTTGATGTTTATTTAAAAGGAATTTACATGTTAATTAAATGAAAATGTAATTTTATGGGTGATATTTAGGTTCTCTTTATCATTTTTTTATTGAATGTTTATTTAGGAACAATAGTTTTGTAAATATTTAAGCTATGTTATTTTAATTCATTGAAAATAACAATACACGTAAGGCCAACTTAAGCGAGATTGTTTCAATAAAAATATTAGTGTTTAAATAAAGTTGGTAGTTTTTAGTCATATAGTTTTAAATACAAATAAAATCACTTAGTTTAGACAAAATTAAATTATGACTTTTGAATTTTTGATAAAGTTTCAATGAAATTAAAAATGTATAAAATTTAGCTTAAATTGTTTATTATTATTTATTTATTTTAATTGCTGTTATTTGAAAGGAAATCATGATACGCAAAAAACACCAAGTTACAAATAATATAAATATTGAATCAAATATCAATTAAAATTAATATTTTCAATCAAATAAAGGTTTTAAAATTAATTATTAATCGAACCTTACAAAAAATTTATACCTTATAAAAAAAAATACACTATTAGCTTTCTTTGCTGAAAACACACAGTTATGCACAGAAGACTCACAAGACTCATCGTATTCAAGACTCAATTATTAATTTTTAAAATCCTTGAAATTAATTCATCCTGAAAATGCATTACAAGGATCGAAATTAATTGAGACATCGCGATTTCATAGTTTTCAAAACATTTTATTTATAATACATGGTCTAACATAAATGTTCCATAAAAGCAATTAAAAAGTACAAAAACGTGATAAATGAATAATAAATAGATTTTGCAATAAAAAATGTGAGCGATGTTGAATGAGTTCGAAATTTGATCGTTTGTTAATTCGGAATTCCATCATCTACCATTTTTCAAGAGATATACCTAAAAAAATTA
>BMAO01024867.1:0-114497 GCA_019973975.1 Trichonephila clavata
ACATTAAAGCCATAAGAAACGAGATATTTGCAAAAAACGAATTTTTTACCTTTGACCTTGAATATCTTAAGACGCGGACACGAGATTTTATGAGACTTTTGAGACAACTTTTAGAATGCCAAAATAAAGGTATATACGAGTTTTCAGCTTATTATCTCTCATTCCGCAGCGAAACCCTAATATGACTGGACTATAAGTGGTAAAGCCACTTAGACTTTACTTGGGCATCTTTTTTTCTCACAGCGAGAGACGTATAGTTTGCTCGCTGAATAAAACCGATTTTTAAAATATTGGATTTGAATAAAAACAGTTGTGATTAAACTATTACTGTATCTGAGGTAGCAGGGAAAAAGATAAAAATTATTCCATATCCAGGAAATTCCAAAGTCTTTCTTTTCATTATGGCATAGAATTTAGGCCTTTTAGTCCTTGTTGAAACTTTTAGAGCAGCGACGCTGCAATCGCTTGCTTATGTCAACTGATGAATGCACACTTTAGCTTTGAGTCTCTGTCTTGTCTTTATCATGTAAAAAGCGTGTTCATCCAAAATTTGTGTCGTTCTGATTGCTTTGTCCTATTCATTCTAAGAGTTAAAAGCTTTTATTTTTTCCATTTGTAATAATTGAGAAAGAAACATTTTGAGAATTTGATAATTAGAATGTTTGCGAACTTGAACACTTCTTGAATAACTTATAAATCTTTCATCGAAAGATATATCTTGTATTTACTAATGAAATTTCCTTATTTAAGTAAGGACAACTTGAAAATCAACTAAGCTAAAAGATAGAAAGGTAAAATGTAGTTTCATTGCTTACTATTGTATATATTTCAAGTTATAGAACCTCACTTAGCGCTAAACATCAAGGCTACTGAATGTATATCACCTGATCTTTACACAAAACTTTTTTTCTTACTAATAATGCTCTCTTAAGTCTCCGCCCAACTCAACGGATTTTCATTATACAAAAAATCGACAGCGTCCGTGTTGTATGATTATGCGGCATGTTAAAGATCCCTAGATTGCCTGTTTGGCTTGGGTGATCTCGGCAAAATTTAAACTTAGTACAATTCCGCATCGTCAGAGTTTAGGTGCCTCCGTCTGGAAAGGAAACTGGGCGTCAAAATTATATTGTGGCTTTCGATATTCACCTATATTGAGCCACACTAAAGAGTGATACCAGCTCCCGGGGGATGTACAATGGTAAATGTCAATTCGCAGTTCCATTAGAAAAAAAAAGTTCACCAAAGTAAGATTGTGGGGTGTCGTTTTTCAAACTTGCACTGTGGTAGTAGTATTAAACTTGTTATTGTTTTGCCAATTTTTGTGGAGTGATTTTTTTTCCTTCGAGATCCTTTATTATTGCCTAAATAAATATGGCCTCTAACGGCGTAATGGCTTACCACTTCTGTTATATACTTTAGAGCAGAAAGGCGATAAAATTTCCACGGCTTTTACAGTGGTAAAGCCATTAACCTATAATATGTGATAGGTTTCCCATTTGACGAGGTGTAGATGTACAGTGCTTTTAAAGGGTGCTACAAAAGACGTAGGATCACTCAACATTTTTGTTGGCGCAAATGTGTGAACTATGGCTGGATAAAGCGTTAAGAATGCAGCAGTCTGTCGTAAGTGAGGACAAAACGCGAAGAGAAAGTGATGTTTGGATCAGCATTACAGACACGTATGCGTCCTTAACCCTTTAAGTTCCACCGGTGTTCATATCCAAGTTATCCCCTGACGTATATATCCATCCTTCCTAGGTACGATTCTTATCTTTGCGTTGCTATCAGTAAAACTATTCCGAAGAGGCTTTGCAATGCAATAAAAATGATCTTAGCAGTGATTGTGTGAAGTATTTACTTTTTTTTCAGAGAAAAATCTGATTATTTGTGTCTCCCCCCCCCCTCCTTAATACACCGTATATACAGGTCTATGTGAAGGCAATTGGGAGCCAATCGCTTGACTTTTAATCTGTAGTTAAGGGGTTAACGGTAATCTGGAGTGTAATTTGTGTACACCCCACACTTCGACATGCTGAGGTCACGCAAGTCATTTCGCTGACTGACACTTTCAGTTACATAACGTCAAACTCATTTAACACCCGGAAGCATTTGACCTAGAATCGAACAGATTGGAGTAAAATTACTTCCACAGTGTGGATTCCCTCTTTGAATTGAGTCCCCCTATGATCTAGGAAGACGTATCTGGAGGCATCTAAGACAGTAGTGGGATACCCCTTTAGATGCCGCCAGGTGCACAGATTAACAAACAGGTGTTATGATTAGAGAAACTCCCCATCGGAAGACAGCTTACATCAAGGCCAGATATAGGCCAATGCATTACCGATTTTTTTTTCTTTTTGCTGTTGTAGAGCCTCAGTCACTTTTAGAGAGTTTTGCTTCTAATATATGTCCATACGTTAACGTTAAAGTATTTTGTAAGTGTGTGTGTGTGTATAATTCAGTTATTTCATAGAATAACTAAGTATTTCATGAAATAAATAAACAAGTCACTTAAAGTATGTAATAGATGAAAAAATACAATACATTACCTAGTTATTCCATTAAATCACTAATGATGGACGGTTAAAGTGAAAATATACAATGTCGAAGTTAGTTTATAAATTAATTGATCATAAATATCTCCAACCTCTAGAAAAATATATTTCGTTCCTTTTGTGGATGATGAATTGATAAATAATAAGGGAAAGTACAGATGACATAGCCCATTATTGCTATTATTTAAACAGAAAGGCGGTAAAAGAATAAATTTTGCATCTGCTACTGTCACAATTAACTTCAGTACTCCTTAAAATTCAAGGATATCATAACGCTGGAGTAAAAATTGTCGCGTGGTACTTTTTTGTGCTGTTTAAGGATTTTCTACTTCTGCTATCAAATAATAGTTTTTCTCGAGTAAGTGCAGCACTGTCTTCCTTTGACTCATGCTTATTTAATAAAGATTCAAATATCGCTTGATTTAAATCTTTCGTATTTACAGGTTGGTATCTCTTTTCAGCAGAAAGCATTGTTTGAAAACAGGTTACAAGAATATTTATTCGTAAATACACCCTGTAAAATACACCGTACAAATTCTACGTTTTAAACCAATGGAATGAGGGTATACACACACACTTTGTTGAGAATTTTCTAACGAATTCTCTTTGTAACCGTCAGAGGGCGTCTAAACGCTTATGTAAGTAGATACTTTGTTTTTGTTTACAAACATTCTGTACTGTGAATGTAACTCTCCCAGCTTGAAGGTGCCAGGCCTAATAACGCTGGATATAATTTATGTTAAGTTTTTCCTTTATTGATTGCATTTAATGTCTGAGTACATAAATGTTTTTTCACGTCATTGCTATATGCTGTTCAAAACTGACTAAGAGCAGTTAGAACCGGTTCAAAGAACTTTCGCCGTAATTCATACTTTAACGGTCAAGTAATCGATATTCTATAGAATACCCAGCTAAATCGTAGAATTCAAAAAATTTACATACTTTAACTGACTTATTTGGTTATTTCAGGAAATACTTAGCCACTTGATGAAATCATGGATTTAACGACTTTAACGGTAACATATATATGCAATTTTAGACAAGCAACATTGATTTTTGTTTTGTAAATTGTGTTCTTAATTTGTATTAATGCTGATCGTTTGTGAAATAATTGATTTTTATTACTCAAGCTCAAATGCTGAATTCATTTTTTTCCCGCACTTCTAAACAAAGCTAGGAAAACATGTATCTTATTTTATCGTTATATAAATTGAAGTATCATATTAAGAGTGCAACATTTATTTGATCACTAAACAGATTTTTTCACTGCCCCATCTACAGTAACAAAAAAAAAGATTACAATTTGAAATTAATTAACAATTAGTTGGGTTTTAAATTACTAATGCGAGTGTCTTTTTTTTAATCGACGAAGATTGCTACGCTTATTTGTTAATTTTCTGTTTAACACATTGTGTCGGTTGTTTTGTCCAAAAACCGAATTGGGAAAATAAAATGTTATTAAAAATATTTTTTACGCATTAACATTTCCAGTAATTCACAAAGAAATACGCAGAACTCGGAAAAAGACAATTTTAAAAAGACATCGCAAGTACAGCAAAAAGAATTCAAGAACAAAAGTTTTATTCTTTTTAATTAAGTTTGTACTAGATCTAGTGAAGAAACGAATTAAAAATTGCGTAAATGAAATATCAAGAATACAAAGAGCAAGTTTTTCTTCTTGTTTAAAAAAAATGAGACTTTTAACTAAGGTTTCAAGTAGCACATTTTTTCCCTTCGAATTTGTTTCGTTATTCACGCTTTTTTCAATCTCCTTAATTTCCACACGTAAAATTACTTCGGAGTAAAGATATTTTATTCTAGTCTTTGCACTTTTTTCCCACTATATTTATTTCAAAGGAATTTATATTACCTTTCAAGGAAAATTTGATATTTTTTTTTGTTGTTGTTTACAGACATTAATTGTACATTTCCTGAACTTCGTAAAACTTCTTTCTTCCAGCTAGTAAAAATAATTCCATCATATTTGTGTATCCAAAACAGTTTTTACAAGATGTTTTATTTTACAAATTTTTGTATGAGAAAAAATTCAGGAAAAAACATTTTTATGATATTTATATCGAACAGGATTTTATCAAAAATTTGTTTGATAAAAAAAAGTAATTAGCTATATTAAAAATATTATTTGAATTTAATGTAATATATTGGAACGAGCACTACATTTGAATAAACTATAAATCAATACATAATTTTTCATGATTTTTTTTTGATAATGCGAAAGAAAATACCTTTCTCAGCTTCATACCTTACTTCCAAGGCTTAGTAGATTTTATAGTAATCTTACAAGTTTATATATATATTTAAATTTCGCCGTATTTTTCAAATAATTTTATGTTTATCTAATTAATTTGGTATCCTCACCAGTTTCTTTACTCCATCAATGTTCAACTTAAATTCATGAGTATTGCATATTACTATATTAAAGGATTATATATTTTACGAATTCAGATTTTATGAGAATAATTAATTGAAAAAATGATCCCTTATATTTGTTATATATTTCTTGATTTTTTTTCTTAAAATTTGTTCCATAACTTTCTTTGTCTTAATATTTTGCTTTTCATTTCTCAATATTGATAAGCGAAGAATAACAAACTGAAGTCTTAGAATTTTATATTTAACCTTTTGAGTGCTAAAGAATGTTCTTATATATATGCTAAAGGTGTGGAAGGAAATGTGTAGTTATTTATTTATTTTTTTGGAAAATGACAATTACTTTGAAAGTCATTACTACATTCTTCATTATCACCTCATATTGTAGTCACATTCAAATGAATAAGAATGTGACATGGTGCTTTTTGTAATTATCAGTATAACACTTGTTAAAAAATTAAAAACAATTTCGTATTCTTATAAACCAATGACAATATATTTTTACAACAAATAAATGAATAAAACACGGTGATAGGCCGTGATGGATGGTGGTAGGTAGACAAAATTAGCCAATTATTTTGATATTTTTTTTTGTACATAAAACAAATAAATCTCTTGTACTTACAGGTCTGATGATGATTTAAAAAAATTAAAGTCAAAATGTTATCAATCTTTTTACACATTGCCACATTTTTTTCTACCGTACCACAATTTACGGTTCTCCTACATTACTGCTTCCCACTGCATTTTGTTATAATTCTTATAATAAAAAACCTTACCTTAAGTTTATGTATTCATTTAGAGCTGTTTGTATTGCAGGAGTTACCAATTGTAATTTTATGATGTCTGTTGTGTATGCGAATAGATTAGGAAATATGTACTAAAAATGAAACTATTAAAAAAATAAAATTAAATAGCAATTGTTTAATTACATAGATATTGCAAATTCAAATACCAAATTTACTTTCTTTTTTTACAATTTCTTAAAATCTAAAAAATATTGCCATATTTTTGTATAATATACGAGAACGTTTAAATGAAATTATGGATGGATTGTGGAGATTCATCCAAACATATGTGCCCGTTCAGGACTGGGCGATTTTTCCTGTTAAGCCTGCCAAAACTTATAGATCATAATCATTCCTTATTTCATACGTTATATATTCAGATGACAATGCTTTGACCACGGATGTGAAAACAGGAAAACGCAATCTCGCCTATGATACCGTGGGCCCTGAAGTGGTCACATATATATGATCACATGATCCTGAACAGGTTAAAGACAGGTGCACATTTATTTACGTTAAACTAACTATAAAAACCTTACACAAGATCCCAGAGGTCAATTTCTCACTTTTGGTCCAGAAGCAATATACACAGAAAAACGTTTTTATTCGAGGAGAGGAAACACAACAATTGTATCGAAAGCTATAAAAAGAAGTTTAAAATTATCTTTAAACAAAATTACCTGGAATTAAAACGTCACTTTGTTCCAAGTATTGTGGCAAACATATTTTTACTTAAGAGCTGGATTATTTAAGTAACATTATGGAAGTCTAAAACAAAACTTCATTTCTTCCAGATTCAAAATATAATTGAAGCATTATCCTCCCCTTACGATTTATACAATTGCACCTTACAACAATAATAGATAAAATATACTTAGCTATCAAGGGTTATCACAATGGTATTGTCAACCTGCTGTTGAATCTAACAAGACATCTCTACTACGCCATACGCTCAATACAATTAGTGAACACTTGTCGCTACACCAAGGATCGCCAACCTTTTAGCTGTGGCGTGCCAAACCAATTTACCAATATGGTTAAGCATGCCACACAGAAGGGGATTTTTGAAACAATTCGATTCCCGTGATAAAGCATGCAGAGTTAGGGAATAGAGCTCAATAATTTAGATATTTACAGTTTTATTATATATTAATTTTACATCACTTTAAAAGATTTCATAAGATGAAAATAAAAGGAGTAAAATATATGTATTTTTTAAACAAAAATATATAAAAAAGAATGTCTTTTGAACATATTTATTAAAACAAGAAACATACAACATTAAATATAAGTATTTCTCTTCATTATAGTAAAATAAAAAGAAATAAATATTTTAATGTTAACCAAGTGCTTGCATTTCTCTACTTTTTTCGCAAAATCAGGGGTATAATTTGTGACTTTTAATTTAACACGACTGACAGCATTCAGTTGTTAAACAATTTCTTTGCGGAGATTGAAATATTTTTTACATCAGGAAAGATTTTTTGTATTTAGATATGTAGAACCCAAAGTTTAAAGCAAAGCACATGCAATTTTCTCTCTTTAAACAATTAAATTTCTCCACAAATGGCATTCAATAATTTACAAAATAACTGTAAATTTTTCTTTAGATTTATCTTTCAAAATTTTTCATAATCCCATAATTCTGATGATGTTTGTCAAATAAGATCCTTTATAAATTTATCAACTTCTATCCACTCAAAAATCAACAAATTTTTTGAGTTGTACAGAGTGCCACTGAAAATTGTTCCACGTGCTACATGTGGCACGCGTGCCATAGGTTGCCTACCCCTGCGATACACCAACATCAACCTGCGATTAAATCGCATGCTCTTGATTATTTCTTTACCCCAATGCCTATTTATATACATTCCAATTCCTTCCCAAGTTGAAGTTCTGAAACCAAATAAAGAACCCGAAAGGGTAATTTAAGAAAAAGCACGTGGGATAGCCCACTACAATATAACTGCTGCTCTAAACTTTGCATTTTAAAAAAAGAAAAATAAATTATATTTGTAGGAGTGTATATTATAAACATAGCATTGTCACTCATATTTAAAGGAGTAAAAATTCACCGAAAAAAATATTTATTTCTGAAAAAGCTTTTCGCTATAGAATAAAATGATTCAATACAGAAACTAAATACTATTATACAAGAAATAGAAAAACACGCAAATGCGAAGCCATGGCAAAAATTAGAAAAAAAATTTCCTCTTGGAAAAGAAAAAAAAAAACATGAAATTAATGTTCTTTGACATTTTGTTGCATACATTTTGTTTTTTTTTATTTCTTTATCATCCGTACCATTTCAAACTTAATTACTAGAATGAATTTGTATTTTTGTTCCCTAAATCTTTTCCTGATTCTTAAAGTTTTTTTTCCCTCGTACTAATTTTCTCATACAACTGAAGAATCCCAATTGCGTGTTTTCTAAAGCAATTTCTCCTAGATATTTCTTCAAAGGAATGTGGGACGCAAAAATAAATAAAATAAAATTACAAGAAATAAACTCCAGACTGGAGCTGCATAATGACAAAAAGTGATTGTGAAACAATGACAAAGTATTGATAACAGAAAAAGATAGTTTTTTTATAGATTGTTATCATTGATAAGTATCATTGATTAATTTACATTTTTATTAAATCATCATTTTCATAAATGCCTTTTCTCTCCTTTCAAATAATTGTGTTCACTTAAATCTAAGTTGCATCTCAATATATTAACACTTTTTTCGTGAACGAATAAAAAATGGTGTAAAATGGTTTATCCGTTATCCGATATTTACGAAATTTAATACGAAGTGAATAATTAATTCACTTTAACAGTATTAGATTTTTTGAATACATGCATGAACCCGTAATTGCACAAATCATCACTATCATGTTGAATTTTTATCATTCAACGAATTGTTCAGCTTTCATTTCTAAGCCGCACTCTATTTTCAGTTGCAATAATATTGGAAAAAGAGCGACTTGGTTTTGAATAAATACAGTAATAAGTATTTTGGGAGTTTTTCTAACGAACTACTAATGTTTCATAAGTATTCTTAATTTTAAGTATTGTGCTATAAATTTTTGTTGAAATCTAATAATTTTATGTCTTGTCTATTTCAAGATATATTTTACAATGATAAATCATCTTGCTGCACTCATTGAAATTATGAAAAGACTTTTTGGCGCTTTAATTTTGGTTTTATATTTTATTTTACACACCCAACAGCAGTAACACTAACTCAAACGGACAAACACTGCAGACTAAATACATTACACATAATCGATTTCTTTTCATTCCGGAGACCTTAGCTTTTATAGTTTTCTCAACTGGAATCTTTTAAAATCCCATGGATTCCATTAAATGAATACTGTAAATAATTGGATGATGTGCAATATTACATCATCTTGTTTTGAAAATAATGAACGTGGAAGTTTTTTTAGGGGATAAATTTGTGGAATCTCACTTTTTTCCCCAATGATAGTGCACCTGAAAATCAGGTGCAACTTAGAATCGATGGCAGTATGTATTCGAATGAATATGGTTAATAAATTCCTTCGAGAGAAAATTTAAATTGATAAACTGTAATCTCTCTCTCTCTCTAGATGATATATGATATGAGGAAATACAATAATTAGAAGTATTTTTATTTATTTTTTAAACGAAGTTACACTCTTTGAGGTTGATCAAAATGAGTTCTGTTAAGAGTACCTCTGTTTTCCTTTGCATAAGTTTCCTATGAGCGCACATCCATATGATGTCCAAGTGGAAAAAGTAGAGTGTATTGGGAGTACCCAAAAGTGTATGGGTACGCGTCTTTTGTTTAAATGAGTCAGTTAATAACATCATATGTCAGTGATTCCAAAGTCTACATTTTTGGAACTAAAAACGCTAAAATTGGGGTAAATATGGCTATCGTGCAGTTCAATATGAGTCATGTAGCAATATTAATGGTCTTAAAAAATAGTGATATTGATCCTTGTTATAACTGTGCGCCATGCTTCAAAAAATTAAATGCACGTAGGATTCGTGAAGCCGAATAGAAGCATCTTGAAATCCCAACAAAGGCTAAATTGTTAAAAATAATGAAAAGAAGAAAAAATTAGAAGATCCTTTTGTAGGTGCAAAAAGTAAAGAAAATGCTTCTTATGCTCCTGGAAAGCTCTCAGAAAAGCTAAAAAATTGCACATTTTTACTTTGAAACCTGTTTTTTCAAAATGTAATATTTTTTACTTTATGTACCCTTTCCTCAAAACTACTTATTATATAATCCTCAAATTTTCAGTGAGCTCTGCTTTTAATACGTTTACACATTTTAATGAAGGTAATTAGATATATCTAGCAAAGGGTTTTAGATAAGGTTTTTTTAAACTAAATTTTAGTAGAAAAATTGGACATTTTTTTAAAAAAAAAATCATGGTTATTTTTATTTTAAACAAAAAAATAAAACCCTTCGTTAAAGTTTTATTAATAGTACACATAGCCTACTGTAAAAATTGTATCCATGAGAAGCAAGTAGTTTCTGAGAAAAAGGTACATAAACATACGTAATTTAAAATGGGCTGTTATAGCGGTACTGGTTACCCTTGTTAAAAAGCATGGGGAACCAAGATTGTATTTGTCTCCTACATAAGGGCGCAGTAGACATTGTAGACGAATGTATTGGAGATTACTCTATTGCTAGAAAACGAGGTAAGGAGTACCATAAGAAAATATTTTTTGATTTGTTAGATCTAACTATTTTGAACTCGTACCTTATTTACAAAAAACAAGGTAGCAAAAAATCCTATTTGAAGGTCCGTTTTTTTTAATAGATGAACTTATTGAAAAGTATTCTGCATCAGAAACCACTGCAAAAAAAGAGGCCGTCCAAGCTTGGAGAATAACCCCAACCGTTTGATTGAAAGACATTTTATTAGACAAATACCTCCAAATAATAAGAAGCGGCAACCATCAAGCGAATGCAAAGTTTGTTCCTCCAAAAAAGATGAAATCAATAAGAGATGCAGAAAGGAAACTCGGTACTACTGTCCAGATTGTGATGTTGGCCTTTGTATCTCCTGCTTTGAAATTTACCACACAAGAAAAAAAATTACTAATGTTTCTTTATATTATGCAAAAGTGTAATAAAAATTTCCTTTAATATTTAAAACACGTGTTTTTTAAAAAAATTTCTCTTAGTTGGAAAACCAACATTTCAGTGATTATAAACCTAAATGTTTGTTTTAATTAAGAAATTCGTATTCAAGCTAAAAAATAATCCAAAAATTAAAAATGAATACATACACTCAAGAGTCAAAACATTATGACCACCTGTCAATAACGAGTTGGCCCACCTTTGGCGCTCAACACACCTTCAACCCGCCTTGGCATGGATGCCACAAGTCCTAGGTAGATGGCCGGAGACAGATTGTTCCAGAAATTTAAGCAACGGTCACGCAAACCCGAGATATTGCAAATTGGTGGTATTTGAACTCTGAGCTGCCGTCCCATGACATCCCAAATGGGTTCTATCGGATGGAGATCCGGTGAGTAAGGCGACCAGGACATTAACTGGAGTTCAGCATCTGGATCATGGAACCATTCCAACACAACTTTAGCCTTATGACACGGGGCGTTATCCTGTTGGAACATTCCATTTCCAGCTGGAAAAACAGAGACCATTAAAAGTGCAACTTTTCCGCAATGATGTTCAGATACCCTGTAGCATTCATGATCTGCTCTACCACACCCACGGGTCCCAGAGACGCCCAAGAGAACGTTCCCCAAAGTATAATACCGCCACCACCGGCCTGTGTATGGCCTACTGTACATTGAAGGAGCAATTGTTCGCCTGGAAGAGGGCGTATCCTGACTCGGCCATCGGCGTGATGAATGACAAACCGTGAATCATCTGATCAGGCAACTCTCTCTCACTGATCCATGGACCAGTCGCGATGTTCCCGGGCCCAGCGCAGGCGATGACGCTTGGTCAGCAAAGGCACACGAGTGGGATGTTTGCTGCGTAGCCCCATATCCGTGCTCCGAAACTATTCTACTTGGCTTTGCATTGTTTTGTGCTGTCAGCTGAGAAACTTTCTGGCTCCAGTTTTGCTTCACCATGCGAGACAGTCTCCGACGAACTTTTTCTTTGATAGCGTGTGGACGTCCATGTTGTCTACTGCTGGTTTCACCGTCATTCATCCACTTTGCATTAGTACTAACAACTGTAGATAGTGAACAACCCACGAGTCGTGCAGTTTTGAAAATACTTGTTCCAAGCCTTCGAGCCATTACAATCTGCCTTCTATCAAATTAGCTTAGATGCGCAGCCTTTCCCCTCACACACAGAAGTAAGTGAAAGAATGATTCTTCAGACTCTCCAGCAGCAGTTAAATACCACTTCCACCTGATCACGTGCCTTCCACGTCATCCAGGCGAGTTCATTGCAAAATGTAGGGGTGGTTATAATGTTTTGGCTCTTGAGTGTATATTGAACATGTACTTAGTTTTATATAAGTTTCTTGAATAAAAATTAGGAACTTTTAGGACCGTTTTCTTCAAATTTATCCGATTGTTAAGGGGTTAAATCTATAAATTAAATGTAATTATAAAACTTAAACTAATTTATTTTACAACTTCTGACATTTACATTATCAGATGACAATACGTAAGAAAATTCATTTTGAGACGAATGAGAAATAAACTTCCAACTGCAATTATTAACATTAAACGCACTTATATATACTTAAAATGCCCCTGATTTTTAAATAACACGTGGGTGGCGTGGTTGGTTTGTCGCTGGCCTTCTGCACCTAAGGCTGCGGGTTCGACCCTGGCCAAAGTCGGAGGATTTTCATGATGCAGAAAATCGACAGCGGACATCTCGTATGATTATGCGGCATGTAAAAAAATCCATTGAGTGTTCAATTGGCTTGGGTGCTCTCGGCAAAATTAAATTCCTAAGAGCAATTTCGCATCGTCAGAGCTCAGGTGCCTCCCTCTGTGGAGGAAACTGGGTATCACAATTACTTGCGGCAATTGGTATCGTCTATATGGTGCCGCACTAAAAATGTTACCAGCTCCTGGGAAATGTATTAGGTCTGCAAAGGTAAAAAATACCAATCACCAGTCCCATTAGAGGGAAAAAATAAATAACACTCCCTCATTTCCCTCTAAAACATTGATCTTCTTTCCTTGTAGTTGTTAAAAATTTTCTGCGCCGCTTTAGATTTTTTGTTGAACGTCGTTCTGCATCATTAATTATGTTAACGTAAAGATGTTTATATGTAAAAATGTTTTATAAATGGTATATGTTTTTAAAGTAAAACAACCAGGAGTTAATATTAAGTTTTCTTAAAAATGTCAGCACAATCCTAGCACCCATCATTCAATTGTATGATATCATCCAATCAAGGTGTACGGATACCTTAACTCCTAAAACAGAATGAAAATTTATGTAATAAAAAATATCTCGTAATATTCATTGAAATGGATTCCATCAAAAAGAAGTATAACTTTCATTCTTCACAATGGGAATCTATATTTATCTTTTAAAATCCAATCTTAATGTAAAATTCCACAACACTATTGATTCGACCTCTTATCCTTTGCCAGCATTTTGATCAGTGTTCGTAAACTTTTACGATCGTGAGCCAACGTATTTTTATTACGTTATTAAAATAGCAGTAAACGCTTAAAGATGATTTTTCGTCCTCCTCTAACTCCGTTGACCTTAAATTCAAGTCCCAAATTCGTCGTTCAGGGCTTTCTTCAACATGCTTGAACTCCTTAGGTGTGGAACTCGCCGAATTTGTTTTTCCACTGATGGCTTTAAAAACTGTCTATATTTTATAAGCATTGACCATTTTTGTAGAAAGAAGATTTTAAAACGATTCAGAACAGAAATTAATGTGTATGTCTTGTACTGTAAATGTTCATATGTCCAAATTAGGTAATGTGTAACATGTAATTTTTTAGAAATTATTAGTAGATATTGTTTTCGTCTTCTGTTTTTGATCATCATCCTTAAAGAGCTCCATCTTTTTTTTTAAAGCGAATTAGCAGTTTTATTTCCCCCTGAGCGTTTTGCCATTGGTTTGCAAAAAAATAAAAAAAAATCTTCCAAAAAAGGAAAAATAATACGAACCAACTCATTAACTTGTACTCATCACCGAATTTCTATGCCAACTGCTGAGGGATGAGTTATTTTTGTGTGACGTTTTTAGGGATCGAGGATGAAAGTAACATAGATAAACAAAACTGGCTCATGTCACAGTCTATCCCGAGAATATTTCAAAGCCAAGTTAGCATTTTTTCTATGAAACAACCTGTTTCATTTCACATTCCTTTTAAATATCGCCTTCGCGGCTGGTGTTTTCTGTATTTTGTTCATTCCCAGAAAGGAAATATTTTCGCGTTAAGTGATTTTTGTTCCGTGTTAGGAGAAATGTGATACGTGAAAACACATAGTATTTTTTCGAGACCGTTGTATTTTTTCGTATTAACCGATATTTCGTCTTAAGCGTTTTCGCTCTAAACGTATTTTACTGTATATGGGAGAAAAGCGTTTCACAGAAATTCACTCATCACGAGATTACCCCTTCTATTGGAGCTAGTCTTGAAATTTAGCAGGAATATTCATATTAATGAATACTGTTAATACCGAAAATCGAAATCTTAAGGGATTTAAAGGGGACGTTATTGACCAGGCATGACAAACCAGTGGCACACGTGCCATCAATGGCACGTGACACAATATTTTGAGCACGTCAGCGATCAAAATGGTTTGCATTTTATTTCAAAATAACAAATTTCACTATGAAGTATTACTCACAAACACGAGTGATCGGTCACGCGGCGACGTGCTTGCACAATTCGTTTGTTATTGTTTTGCCTTGGTTGCTTATGATGCAAAAATAGTCTAAGCATAGCATAATAAATTTTGTTGTCAGAACTGTATTTTAAAGTTTATTTGTGTTATATTTACGATTTTTAACCGTTATTTAACATGACAAGATCACCAAAAGAGCAAAAAAGTGCAAGATAGTAAGTGTAAGTGATGTGGAACAGTGGTATGCAGAACATCGTCTGCAAAACGGCATTTTGAAACAAATCCTCTTGTCAAAAAAGTGAACCACAGCAAAAATAATTAATTGATTAGAAACCATTTGGCAGATGACTCCAATTCAACATGCATTCTTTTTATTAAAAGAACATCTACAAACCTAATATAAATAATTTGTCATCCGATCTGAAACACAACAGAAGTCACACTAATGTTACTTTAATTTGAATCATACACGTATAACTGAAACATTTACAACTATACAGTTCAAAAATATATTTTTTCTTCGTAAATTAAAGAGTTTTGATTTGTTGGAATTTAAGTTTATATATATATATTATTTTCTCGATAATAACAATTCAAAATAAGTTGACGGCACGTTTATGCCTCATTAAACATTTTTTTAGAGAAAATGGCACGTTGATCCATAACGGTTCGCCTCCCCTGTTATAGACAAAAATAATATTCTAACTTTTCCATTACTATGCTATTAGTTTTGTCACCGTTGCGTTTACACGAATGGTTCCAAGTTGATAGATAGAAGTAAAGCAGGTGCTGGAGTTTGCTGCAACCTATTCTCCTTCTATACACCAATAGGAATTGATAGCACTGCTTTTGATGTCGAAATTGTAGCTATACGTATTGCTCTATCTCAACTTCTTTGCCACAAAGATCGTGTTTCAAAAGTAGTTATTTTTCATGATTCAAGTACGGGCCTCCAAGCAATATCTTCTATCGAGGCATCTTTGTCAGAGGATATTCTCAAATGTCAACTGTTAATTGGCGATTTACTTCAATGCCAAATAGACATTGCCATGCAATGGATTCCGGCACACTGTGGCATTGCTGGGAATGAAAATGCCGACTGCTTGGCGAAGAAGGGGACAAAAATGCTTCAAACCTCTAACAATACAGTTCCTTTTTATAATGCCAAAAGAATTATAAGGAAATACTACAGAGAGCACTTCTGGTTTAAACTCAACCAAAAGAATAAGCTAAAGTGTGGTTTAGCAAGCTCCTTCATATTCCAAAATGGCCTCGAGATAGAGCAGTGGCCGATTTTAGAATCGCCACTGGCCACGACTGCCTGTCGAAACATCTAAATATGATAGGCACTGCCCAGAGTCCACTTCGTAAACTGCGCGACTCCAATGAAGAAATGGACGCCATTCATTTGGCACGCTGCCGTGCACTAGGCTCTGGATCCATGGGGAGCAAGTATTGGGAGGTCAGACACAAAATGTGTCATTTATAGACTATACTGTGAATTCGTGTTTCCTTTCTTATTTTTTCTTTTATTATTTTTTGTGTTGTACTTTGTGTTTCGTTTAGATTATATGTTTCTTATTTTGTTTGTAGTTGTCTTGTAATCCGCCATTGGAAATAAAACAAAAATTTTGTCACCTGCGAATAACAGTTTGGAATAAATATTTACATTTAAATCCGGATGGTATTGCAGGATAACAATTAAATTTAAATTTTATTCAAAACTAATTACAAATACAAAAATAAAACAGCTTTAATTTTTTAAAATTGTTTTCACCTCAGTCAAAATAATTATATAGTGGTTTTATAAGGAGACACAATCTATATTAAATATAAGAGATGTCAATAAAACAATACCTTGATTCCCTTTTTCTCTTGTATATCTATCCATATACAGACTGAAACTAAATGCTATTTATAGAATTATACATTAGATACAACGCTAATTTTTTTCTTGAGAAAAATATGTAACTTGACCACCAAGAGAAATTTTTTTTCAAGCATTTTAGAAAACTACTATTTCGTTATTGTGATATCCACGGATTACTGTGGTATTTTTTAAAGTATAAAAAATTCACATAAACGACTTGAAAGTAATATGGAACAAAATAAGGGTAAAAAATTGTCTGCATAATTTACCAACTTTTAAGTAGTTTTTTGCTCAGAAATTAGTGAGTTTGAAAACAAAAAGGAATACGAAATTAATGAAGTAAAAAAGGAATGTGTACAATTCCAATAAAGAATGCTTTTAAAGTTTTCGTTGTTTTTTTTTTTCCACTTTTTTTTAATTGGGTAGTAAAACATGCATTTGTGATATTTTGCTAGAAGCTTTTAAAAAAAATACTTTTGTTTCCTTACTAAATCGAATGCAAACTTAATTACAGAATTTAATATTTTTTAATAGTTTTTTTTTCCTCTTCTTCACTGTATCCACTGGCATAGGACAATCTGACAGCGCTTAGTGGTTTCTTATTTTAATTTATTTTCCAATACGTTCCTTTGATAATTGATTCGAAGTAAAAAAATACAAAAGTAGAAAATAGGAAATAAATATACGGCACATTGGTGAGTATTAAACGACACAAAAATTTCAATTAAAAAGATGTTCTAATTGTTCATTAATTACAAAGCCTTTTGTTTTTCATTATAGGCAATTGAAGAGGAGAATTTATGTACCGATTTTTTATGTACTGATTTCGTACAGCGAATATTATTCTGCTTAGCTGATATTTAATGCAATTGTAATGAATCTAAAAAGAAAATATTTTATTTGTTACACTTAATCAATGCTGTGAAATTAAACACTCTCGCCTGAAAGTAAAAAATATATATATTCACTAAAAAATTTTTTTAAATACTGTTCATACGTGAAAACATTAATTTGATGATTTGGTAAAGTCTGATGAAAAGCTCATATTGTTATTTTACATGGAAAAAAGCATTAAAGTAAATGTTCGGTAAAAGAAATTAAATGTTTTTAACCTGTTAGTCTTGTGAGTACGATTATACATAAATAAAAAATTAAATCCAAAATTTGCATTGCATATGCACACACACATAGAATATATTTTGAAAGCACCTGTTTTTTGATTCAGAAAAAATATGGAGTTTTGATTAAGTTCATAGTCATCCCAATAATTTAAGAATGGTAAAAGCAAAAGTTACAAATTGAGGTCTAGGTATGGTAAAGTTGTCATGAGCTAAACAAAAAAAAAAATTACCTAAAGTACCATGTGGTGCATAAAATATAGTTAGCTGTCTGATTTCAAAAATCAGCACACGATGCATGAAAAAAGTCCAATATAAAGTTGTTCGATATAATCTATTTAGTAAAAAAAATTACACTTTCCGCATAGTAGTGTAAAAAAAAAATGGCCGTGCTTCTGACAACACGATAGAAGTGAAACTTTCTGATTTATTCTGGTCCAGATAATCCAGATGTTTGGATGTATTACGCTTTTTTTTCCCGACATTTTCGCATGCCGTCGTTTAGTAGCTCTCTTTCTCCTGCCTGTTCATTGGTAGATATGTCTATTTCATCAATTTTCTGTAAAGCGCAATGTTTAAATAATTATGCATTCTGATATTTTTATATATAATTATTCGATTTAAATGTCAATTAGTCTAATTATTGAAAACATTTATAAGTAAATTTCTTAGGTAAATTATATTCTAAAATACTTATGTCCATGCCGTACTTATACGTACAATCGCAACAATGGTAAAGTTCAAGATAATTCGCCAAACCTGATTTCCCATGTATTGTACGCATTGAATTTTCAACCATGTGTTTTCTTTTATATAATGTCGCCAAAACCGTTGCGATAATACGTAAGTAACATTTTTATAACTTGTACAACGCCGTATACTATTTAAGGCTAGGGAAACTTATGATCTGGTAGCGTTTACTTTTCTTAAAATTCTTTAAACAAATAAAAAGAGAGGGTTTGTGTACTTTTCACAATTAATGTGCTTTTATTTTCTAGTATTCTCATAGTTGTTACTACTGATATGAACCAAATTATTGGCATTTATCTCGTCAATTAACTTCAATTGAGATTTTGGTAAAATTGGAAATCGAGCATGTTATTATTTCTATATATTTATAACAAAGTTTTAAGTTAGAGGCCAGAAAAAATATACTCGCAAAGCAAAAACACGCCATTTTTCAGTTTAATGCAAATAATTTCTTAGATTTTGTAGTTTATATTCATACAAATCTGATTATATTAAATATGCATACTCTTAAATTTGAATAATTTCGCTGTGTGCAATGCAAAATTTTTCATTTCACGCAGCCATTTTTCTATTCGCAAAAAAATTAATTAAATTTTTAAACACTTTTTTTATGACGATGTCGTCAAGACATGACTTTTACGACATGAAACCACAATATTTCATTTCTTCCATGTAGAGAATTGCAAATTGCAATTTCATAAAGAGCACACAACTCTTTTTATTTTCAAAATTATTTGATTAAAATATATAATTAACATTTTATTCATATATTATACTTATCTTATCAATTTTGGTACTTGTGAAATCAAGAGTGAATAACAAGAAACAAAGTTGGAAAGTTATTCGTCGTTCAGTTAAATACTTAATTGACAGCATATGATTATCTTCTCCACGGACTAATTATGTATTATTTATGCACGCAACAAAATCAAGAAACAGTGTCATACTCACCGTTTTATTTTAAAACATTAAACTAGTACCTAACCTTCCCAGCAAGACACTAAATATTTAATAGGAATATTTTGCATATATTATTCAAGCTGAAAAAGATACTTCCATTTAGAGTTTGCCTAAGAGAATTAGATTATAGAAATACAGGACTTGTGATGTAACGTTATTAATGATAGGCAATTATTGCTAATTTTAAGATTCTCTGACTGAAGTCAGAGGATACAGTCATATAATTTTTCATCGTAGATAAAAATGATATTTATTTGCTTTCAACAATGCTCGCTTTTGTATTCGATTCCATCTTGACAAAACGCTGTGTTGAATTCAAAAATTACTCCAGCCCTAATGACCTGACAGTTTGTCCTTATATTATTTTCCTGTAATTTTTTAAGCTATTGTTACGTTTTTTTTTTTTTAATCTTTCTCCACGAACATAAAAATTTGTAACGTAGTGTACATTTACAGAAATCTAAAATTGCTATTTAAATGTTTAACAAAATAAATGATCAAATAGATTTTTATAGCATTTTACAAAAGAAATATTTCCGAAGCGCTTAGTGTTTTTATTTTAACCGCACACAGAGTCCATCATAATAAAATAATATAAAAAATTAATGATTTTTTTTAACTCTTACGGGTAAATTTGTAATTGAAAAAGAAGTTTACTGCTTTAAATAGATGTGTAAAGCTTTAACTGGAACCCGATATTTTCATGACTAAACATTCTTTACAATACTCTTTTTCGGTACTCTTGAATATTCTTAAAAGAACTAAGTGTAGCCCACTGAAATGCAGTTCTTCCATTACTTTTTTGACAGATTCGTACTCACAAAACTTTATGCTTCAACAATAAATGCACTATTTTCAAATAACACTGTGTGCTAATATTTTGATGAGAAAAGTTTTGTAAAAAACATTTTATGTTATAACAAATGTAATATAATCTATAATTTACTATAGAAATATATTCCACTTATAAATCCAACAGAATTTTAAATTTTGCTGGAACATATACAAAAGTAATTATAAAAAAATTGCACTTAAAATATAATATTTTTGAATACATGTTGAAGGAAATTGTCTAAATACCATTCTTCGAAATTCAGGTAGAAAAATTTCTATTTTATATTTAAAAGCAGCCATGATACTAAACCCTTTAAAAAGCTAGTAATTAAAACCACGTTATACCTATAATTAATAACTGACTATACTGCGCATGGGAATTTCAATATTAAAAAAGAAAAAAATAATAATAAATTTACAATGTAATTTAATCTGTTTATTTTAGCACACATGCTTACATTTTATTTTATAAAAAAAAGCCATGTTAATCTTTTGCCATTTAAAATTACAATTAAAAAAAGAACAAATACTGTTTTCAACGTTCAGTCAAAATCATACAAAAATCATAATAGTTTGTGTGTATTGGAAACTTATAAAAATAGAAATACTATTTTCAACGTTGAACCAAAATAATACAAAAAAATATAAGAATGTGCATAATAATATTCTATAATTATAATATTACAGTTGTATAAGAGTGAATATTTAATGTATGTACGACTTGTTAATTACTACACCATCAATGAGAATAAAAATATTTGTGACAATATATTATTCTTTTCAAGCACAAAAATTTTAAGAATCTAAATATATTGATTTTTGATGTGCATATGTATTATACCAAATCTAGTAAATAAAACCGAACATCAATTAATTATTCTACATAACAAGTTCTTAGCCACTCTTCTATGTGGAATAACAAACACTTACATTGCTGTACTACTCCGGTTTTCTTTTCCATTTTAGAAGCATAGTCTCCGCTGCTAAAGTAACGTTGTTTTTTGTAAAATCAGTCCATTCCTCAGAGCTAAATACGTTCTTCTCATTTTTAAATATGTAGTCCTGAACAGCCTTTTTTAAGTCATCGTCTAAGTGCATGTCTGCAAGTACCAAAGCATCACACACGTTACTAGGATTTAGGTTTCGTTTTAAAAAAGAAGAGCATTTTCTTTTCAGGGTGAGGATTTCGTACTTGTCTGCTGCAGAGTACAGTTTTAAATAACTCTCCCACTTCAGCACTTCCAATTTGTTCGAATACACGTACCGCAGCATTCGACTCAGAGTGTCATCTTCTACATCAGGTACATCAACACGTTCTTGTATCTTTTCCAGCATGCCAGTCGTAAACATTGCTCGGAATACAGGAGACCTGGCAGAGAGGATAGCCTTGTGCGCATGGCATGTTTGAGTTGAAGTACAGAGTTTCACATCACTAAGAGTACCTTCAGTATACAGGTATTCAAAATTTCTTTTAAATCATCTTCGTGGAATTGTTCTTTTTCACGATTTAATAAGAAGGGTTCGTTCTCAATGTGATTACTTCCAAAATAAACTCCCTTAATTACATCAGCAATAAATCCTTTTGACCATGTACATTGAAAAACGAGAGAGAGCACGTCATTCTTCAAATATTTATTTTTGTTGTCCAAGAAATACTTTTTAGTAAACGGCAGAGTATGGAGCACATTCCTTTGCAATTCCTCTCCCAAAACTTCACGTTTTCCACAATCTATCATTTGTCCATTTGTATCTTTCACAAATGATTGAAACATTAAAAAATCCAAATTCACATAGCAAGAAACAATACGCATTATAATTTTATCTTCAATCCCTGCAATGTACAGAATCACATTTTTCTTACTGGATTTCCAATAGATGGCATAAACAAAATAATGCCTAGATTCAAGAGAACTAAATTTTTTGATGTCGCAGAAAATATCTATTTTTGTTTTTCTCAGTACAGATCTTGCGAAAAATGTGGAAGGTTTCAGGGTATTTCCGCCGTTCTTCCACAATCTAGAACGTATCTTCAGTGTGTCTTGAGACATAAAGGTTTTTCTTTTGCCCTTCATTACCTCATAGCATATTACGAAATCATAATTGATCCAATTATCTGCTGTTCGATAAATGCTTCTTCCAACGGGTTTCGTTTGTAGAACCGAGCCATTATTTGCCAGAAACGCAAGTTCCATTTTTGTCTCTATGTTCTCATGTCCATCGTAGCATTTTCCATAAATTTCAACCAAAATATCCTCATCAATTTCTCCTCGAGAATGAAATATGAAACTCCACTCCCAGTTTTTCCTTTCCACTTCAAAAATGAAAATGGGACTACAGATTAATTTACCTTCGGGCCAATGGTAGTTAAAATCCTCAATATTCCAAAAGAACGTGATGCAAGACAAACATTCAACGTTCGAGTTGCATGCCATGACCGAAGATATATTTATTGAGTTAACGATATTTTTTTAATTAAACGACACAGCAGGAAAACGACACTACATGCTCTTTTGTGCGACGTTTCTAAACCTCAAAAATTCTCATTGTTCGGAGGCGTAAACGTAATCGCCGTTTTCATGCGTACCAGTACTTTGGCGTACGAAATTATTGCCTTGGGGAAACCTACATAAATTCCGACTCTCCTACATCCGTGATGGTTATTTTTAAGTATTTTTAATTCACTCGTTTGCGCAATGGTTTATAAAAAAAATTGTTTTCGCTTGTGTTATCTTCACATGTTATCACCTAGTTCGCTCGCGAAGTCGGTCGAAGCAATTGTATTTATCGATATGAAAGTTTTTTCTTCAATCGTTGTTTTTATTTCAAGATAACGATTTTCTAAGTTGTGCACATGAGCGCTTTCGTATTCTTTTGATAGCACTGCATTTTCTAAAATTTAAATATTTAGGAATTTTTTTAAAAGGAACAGAATGAAAAGTATTGCTTGTAGGAATTAAAAGCTCAAACGTTAGCAGCTTTTTATATCGCCGCTTGCCTTACTTTCTCAGGCCCTATTTGAAATGGAAAAGATACGGATTAATTTAAGAGCTCAATCTCGTTTTGCTCAATTCCGATTTTTTGACTGTAATCTAAAATTAAATTAGAGGGAATTTTCTTTTAATAGATTTGGGACACAAGATATTACCGTACGCCTTTGATTTAAAATTTAAGAAATGTAAACTTCTTATTTGTGTGTTTAAACACTATGTAACATATTCTACGATATGTCTTTAAAATACCTCGAATATTTAATTACTTTCCTGTTTCGCCCGAACGCCATACGGTCATTTGTGTTCGGGCCGCTACTGCTTCGCCCGTACACCGTACAGGAATTAATTTTCTCTATTGTTTGTATTGTTTCGCCTGCATGTTTTCAATTTGTAATATTAAATAACTTGTATATGTAGATGGCAACAACTTCCCATTAAAAGAAGACTAATAAACGTAAAGAAAAAAGAAGACTTTAAGGAAATGATACCCTTTAATTGTTAGTCCCACGTGTATGAACTTACAGGGAAAACACATTTATTTCATTAAAGTTAACAAGTTTTCCTAAATGCTGCAATATATTTAAAATGTTAATTTTAATCACATTTTCCTTTTAAAATAGTTAAACTGATAAAAAATACAATAAAAATTTGTAACATTTTAATAGATAAAAATCTGGAAAAAATTAATCATCTTAAGGTATCCGACTGGTTGCGACAACTTTTTTTTTTTTGAAAAAATTGAGATATGGGGATTTTTTTTGTGATTTTTATATTTATTTGGTATATTTTAAGAAAAAAATCCTAAAATTGAAAAGAGAAAAATAATTATTATTAAAATGGGAAAAAACTGGTAAAAATTTACAAAAAATTACGTAAAAGGGGCCCGCTCTGTACAAAAATTTTATAAACAAATACTCAATTTTTCAATTTTGATATGTTACTGTGTTAATAATGTTTGAAGAAACCTTCAGGATAAGAGATATTTTAATTTTTACAAAAAATAGAGCACTTTATCTTAGTTGTTATACGAAATTGCTTAAAAAAACAGTGGTTATATTCATATAAGAGACTGTAAATTTTGTAATAATGCAGTGATTTATAAATCTGAAGATCAAAATAATTCTACTATTATACAGAACATACACAAAAAATTTCAGTAAATTATTTTAGAAACTTTTTCAGCAATCCTTGTCCCCGTTTTAAGCATTTTCTGAAAAAACACATTTCGTGTGAAACACATTTTAAAGTTTGAAACACTTTTTTCTAAATATTAATACTTACCTACAGGTTTAAAATTCCCCAGATTTATACGTAACGCCTTCCTTTTTCTCAGATAATGCATAGTTCCTTTTTTTAAGTCCTCTGAGTTTTTTTCTCGTTTTTTGTAGTTGGCAATGAATGTCTCTCCGAGTCGACAATTCTTTCGTCATCAACGTTTGAAAAGCCTTCACAATGCAACAACCCATTGGGATGTGTAAATGTTCCAACACGGAAAGAATCCCTATAGATCCATCATTGAACTGTAATACAGCTAAGAATGCGCCAAATTATAATGTCAGAAGTTCAACAAAAGTTTCTTTTGGGATTATGCTCCACAAAACACCATTAAAACTTTAATTGGCATTTTGGGTCTTTCCATGCAAACATTTTTCGAGAAGTGATTGATCACATAAATCCATATACGTGTTTTTCACAGTGTTCAATACAGCAGTTGGTAAGCCAGGTGTTCTATGTTTTATGCAGTTTTCCTTCTTTCTTGGCCTTTTGGTATTTGCACCACGTATCGGATCCAGAAGGGCATTGTTCATGCATGGGTTTTTTGTCGGTTGAGCAGCAATGACTGCAGTCTGCATGTTAGACAAATTGCCGACATTACTTCGAATAGCAATTCCAAAATAATTTTGAAGTGTATCGATAAATTTTTTGGTCAATTTGCCTTTCCCACCTAAACCTTTTGTGGATTTCTTCAGCTTTCGTAAACGAGAGCCAACTCTCTTCTGCACATGTCCTATGCACTCATATTTAGTTATGCTCTCAATACCATACATGTCTTTCACATTATTGAACGCCTTTGAATCCCCATCCCCGTAGTAAGATGTACATCGAAGACTGCGGTTTGCTTCAGACCTTTCAAAAATCCTATAAGCACCTACAGTTTCCATATTAGAAGCTGATCCTTTGTGATTTTTACAAAAATGTGACACTACGCATTTTTTGGAGGGTCCCGCTGTTTTTGTTTTTTGTACAAACTCGACAAGATTGACTGAGCACTTCAATGTCTAATATTTTTCCAGAGTCCACAGAAATTGCCGAAACACATCCATTCAGTGAAGAATCGCTACGTTTTTGCCATGTACCATCTACACTAACGCCACACTCATTTGAACATCCTGCAATAGATTTTGCTGACTCCAACATAGAATTGTTTGCAGCTTGTGACGTAGCATGCAGCAACTTAATTTCATGTTGTCTGTATGTACATTTTGAAAGATAAGGAATATTCAGCATACTGAACAGTTACTTTCCAGCTGAAAATCCTTTGCCAAAAACTCTCATTCCAAAGACGAGAAGAAGTTTTACTATATTTAAATTATTCACCTTTGATGTAGAAGTGAATCCTTTTGAAAATGAACAGTTCTTACACTTGAGACACAAATTTGACTGCAAACCAAGTCTTGAGTCTTAAACCAAGTACAGTTCTTGATCAAAACAAACAGGGCAAGAAAGAATAGAGAATATTGATACCAGTATTTCGATGTCGAAAATCCTATTACCAGAAAGAGTTCCGGTATCAACATTAAATAAAGTGTCACTTAATCCTCTTCCCAATTTTTCTGTACTAATACTTCCATCACTAACTTTCTTTTGAGCAGTGCGGAAATTACCATTAAACTTTCGATTCTTTGGACGTATTTTTCGTCCATGTCTCATGGCAGATATTCGAAGAATAATTCAAAAGCAGTTTTATCAAATACGAAAATCAAAATGAACCTATTTCAGTAAAAACTAGAATGAAAAAAGTTAGCAGTGATATCGAACGTTAAGAAGTAAATAAACAAATATCCTGAAATTGCCAGATTTGAAAACTCCTTTTATAAAAAAAAATAAGTGAGGCTTCTTAATAACGTTAAATAAAATATTAAAATATACTTTACTTCAAAATATATTTTGGAAAAGTGGAAAGAAACCGAACAAACTTTCAGTTTTGGTTTCAGAATGCCACTTCCGGTCGGCAGTTACCAACTGGAAGTGTCATCTGCTTGTACTAAAACAGTTGTAACTTTTATTGTAGTGAACGAAAAATAAAAAAATTGGTAATTTTTAAAGCTAATAAGTTGGTCCACAAAATAGAATCATAAATTTTTTTTGTCAATTTTTCACCAAATCCCCGATTTTAGGGTAGTCGTCGGATACCTTAAAGAATTTAGTTAAATATTTTGTTAATGCTAGTTTTTGTATGAAAATATGCTTTTTGTCCCAACATTTTAACAGCTGTGTCACAATTTTTGATGGAATCACGAAGACTTCGATGGTATTACGAGCATTTCCCACTAAGTATGCATTTAAATAACTCAATTTTTAGATTTATCACAGGAATTATTTTTATATATTGTATTCTTCCAGAAAGAATTCCCACAAACGACAGATACTCAAAATTATCGCTAAAATTTTTTCAGTCAGTATGTTAGTAATTTAATATTATCCGTATTTCTTTATACACTATGTCATCATTTAGGTTTCTTTAGATTGCCACGGAATGAGCAAAATACATTTTTGATTCGATATCCACATTCTTTCAGTTGCCTTAAACTTCCATAAAGTAATTCTTTCTCTAATTTCTGAAGCGCTATATAACTACCTCTTTATTAAATCATGCAATGTGTTGTCATGGTCGCAAACACGTCACTGGTGAGTGGCGAGCTTGAGTCCTAATGCTACTGAAGAACCGCCGCATAGAATATATTAATTAATATTAACGCCGCACGCGCGCGATTCAGCTACTCTAGGGCTTTTGGCGATGGACCTGGTAATTTTCAACCAGGATCAAATGACGAGGACGACACCTGAATAGGCACCGCTATCCTAACTTCCCCACCACCCAATACCAACGGAACTTTGAGTATCGACATTTTTTACGTGCATCGTACCCCTACACGGTGGGTCTTGGGTGGTACTAGGTTCAAACATTTGACACGCTGGCAACGAGTCCGAAACCTTCATCACTAGGCAGCCGTGACCACTCTGTTGCGTAGAAAGGCTGATGTATGATAAACGTGGAGTTTTAAAGTACTCTCGTTGTCGTGGCGTTGAAGTATGTACAGAGGAAGAACATATATACATAATAAGAAATCATATTTTCCACGTAAGAATAACACGTTTTTAAAAGAAAATTTAAATGGGCTTGCAGCACATTTTATGTTTGAATGAGACGAAATGAGCATAATAAATTAATGTTAGAATCATTCAAAATTAGCTCAATATATATATATATATTGAATAAAACTGCCAATATTTTAATTGACTTATATTGATTGAAAAAGTTTATATTGACAGAATTTTTACCTTTTTGGAAATGCAAATTTAATTAATGAATGCAATCACTTAAAAAATATGCGGACCTCCTGTTTCCACCGCTTTCACAATGTGGTCTGGTTTGCAGCCCCGGGATCCGGGAGTTTTTTCCAAACCCCGGGATTTAATTTTTGTCGGAATTATATTTTGAATTTTTTTTTTCAAAATATTGTGAATCTGGTATTACATTAAATGTATCTTATTTACTTTTTTTGTACTGTATACGTTTAATGTCAGTTTTCTTACGTGTTGTTGTTGCTGCTTATGCCACCTGATCGACAGTAACATCAGATCAAGGTCCACGAAATTCATCGCGGCTAAGGGCTAGAATTTTACGCCTGTCGTTAGCCTAAGCTTTGAGCCCCCAAGAAGGTGACAGCGCGATTTTGCTCGGAACAACACGATAGATGGCGACACCATTCGGACCAACGGAATTAACGAGCACGTTCTCCGTTTATACTCGGCGGGCATTTGGTGGCATCGGGCATCGAACCCAGGGCTTCCGGTCTGGAGTCCGATGCTCTAACCACTAGAATACCCACGGCCCTTTTTCTTACGTGTTGAAACTTGAAGGGTTCGAGGTGGGTTTGTATGTTAAACCGTGAAAAATTATATGTTTCTGTCTTATTTTCTTCTGTAATTTTCTCCCCATCGCGAGTGGGGTCAGAAAATGGACATTTCTCCCACTCTCAGGATGTCCGGTGTCAGCTAACTTGGACAGAGGCAATTAGAATGTTTGGAAGATATCTAGTAGGGTTTTTAGCCCCGGGGGGGGGGATTCCGGTGTTTTCTCCAATCCCGAAATCCTGGGATTAAAATAACTCTTGCCGGGATTAAAATACTAAATCCTGGTTTTAATTTTTGTCTAAGTTGTATTAAAATTATTTTTCTCATAAAAATTTTCTAAGAATTTAATTTTTCAAAATTTTATGTTTTGATTATGAAATATGTACGTAGAATTTTTTTGGTGCAATTATAAATGCTATAGGTAAAAAAAATTATGCACAGCTCTCATTTCTCGTATGGGAGAACGTCGCACAGATCTAAGTGGCTCACTGCAATGCTTACGCAATAATATAAGCAACATCTCAAGAACAGATTTGTCACGGTTCCTTCTTCAATTAAATGTCTTTAACTAACAGCGGACCTGCTTGGAAGACTTGAGACACTTCAAATCCCATTGCATTACTAACAGCTCATGCAACTGGATCTTCAATTTCAAATGAGGTAACTTTTGAAATTGATTCACATTCTGATTCAATAACCGGATCAATTTATATACAAAAACCATTAAGTGTAGCAGAACAAAATAAAGTTATCAAAGAGGTATATGCATCAATGCAGTTTATTAGATTTGAAACTGTCTCATCAAAAATTCAAACAGAAAGGTCTCTTTTTTTGAAAATGGAGGGAGACGTGGCGACTACCTGAAAAGAACATACTCCTAATTAATGACGATAATACCTACTAGTAAAGAATCCGAACATGCATTTTCTTCTGCAGGACAATTTGTAACAACAATAAGAAGCTGTTATAACGATGAAACGCTGGACGAGCTGTGTTTTTAAATGCTTATTTACAGAAACACAATAAATGAAGAAATACTTTTTTTTTTAAATTGCATCATGTACTATTTCTATTTGTTTTTCTGGTGAATTAATTTGTATTTGTTTCATTAAAATAATATTAAATCAATTGTTAATTATATTTCCAGTTTTATTATACAATTTCAACTATGCTAATATGTAAGCATTTTTAATAAACAGTCCGATCCTAATCCCGGGATTTGGATAATGTAATCGTGAAATCCCGGGATTGAAAATATGACACGGGATAGCAAACCTAATGTGGTCCTTGAATCGAAACAATTGCCCTTGATAACTAATTACTTAAAGTATCCGACTGGTTAAAAATCACCATTTTCTTCGAAAAAAATCGAAATTTATTTTTAATCTATTTTGTAGCCTATGTAATAAGCTTTCTAAAAACATCTTACTTTTAACTCTGAGTCAAATTGAAAAAAAGTTATAGCTGTTTTTGTTTGGGGCAGTAGGCCCAAAATGAAACCGGAAGTGTGAGTGTTCGGTTGATTTTCAACCGCAAAATACAATTTTTATTCATTTAAAATATGTTAGCAAATTATTTTCGAGTTTAACAAACTTTATTTTACTTTATAAATGTTTTAAGAGATATGTTTCGCTTTCAAATTGGAAACAGTTAAATGATTGCAATGTTTATTTTGATTCGAACGAGTTGCTATCTTTTTGCCAAATGCGTTTTAATTAGAGCTCTTAAGAACTTTTTTATTCGTACTTTAATATAGAATGATAGTTTTTATTAAATTAAAATTGTCATGCCAAAAACAAGATCAGTGCGTCCAAAAAAGAAGAGATTTCATGGATATCGTTGTACTCGCAATCGTGAGTTGGAGTCTTTGAGTTCTAGTGTAAGTGCGACCAAATTGAAAGAGATCAGTTTTCTTTTAGGTACAGATGTTCCTAATAATAATAATGCTGGGGAAACTGCATTATTAATTTAAAAATTTTAATGTGTGTTTTTCCATAGTATGCTGTCTTTGTTATTCAACTGGATTACTGCTCATAGAGGACTCAAGATTTGTCCTGTGTTCCCATTTCTCATTAAAATGTAAAATTTTTCCTTTACAAAAGGCTTTTCTACTTTTGAAAAAGTTGGAAGAATCAACATTATTGATATGTGTTTTGTTCTTGGCTTAAGACTTGTAGGCAAAGGATACACCGCAGGAAAAAAATTGTGTGCGACATTTAGTCTTCCTTTCCTTTCAAAGCTCTCTTTTCGACAGCGAGAGAAATCCATTTTAGAACGCGTATCACTTGTTGCGAAGAAAACATGTTAAGGGCTGTGAAAGAAGTGAGGGAAATAAAGTACGATAAAAACAAAGTGATCAGCTGTCAGTGGATGGAACGTGGCAACGTCGAGGCTGTTCTTCTTTAAATGGCCGTGCAACAGTTATATCCATTGACACTGGCAAAGTGTTGGACACGGAAATTTATCTTCGCATTGCAGAATATGCAACGTGGAGAAACCAAATATTTCGAAGTAAAATCGTGTGTACTCAATTCTGCTGGAAGTTCTAGAGACATGGAGCATGTCGGTGTTTTCAGAATCTTTGAGCGCTCAAAACATCTACTAAAATTGAAATTTTCTGAGTATAACGGTGATGGAGATTCGAAAGCATTTGAAGCCGTGAAAACCATATACGTTAAAGACTCTGTTACTAAGTTAGAATGTATTGGACATGTGAAAAAGAGGGTTGGAGGACGTCTGCGAAAATTGAAAAAGAACATAAAAAGTCTTGGGGGAAAGGGAAAATTGACCGATAAATTGATAAATAAGTTGTAGAACTATTATGGTATTGCAATTCGAAGCAATGTTGACAATTTGGAACAAGTGCAAAAGGCTGTTATTGCGGCCTTTTTTAATTGCTGCTCTGGTAAAAAAAATCAGATGCACGGTCAATGTCTAAAAGATGCGAACAGGTGATATAAATTCCAGAGAGCAGAATTTGTTGGAGATACGTTGAAAGAAAAATCAACAAATCTTCAAAATTCTGCTATAAATTCTATTAAAAAAGACTTGCATGGATCTATGTGATCAAAATCTCCTAAGAAAATGTCTTCACGGGAAAACTCAGAACTGCAATGAAAGTTTCAAAAATGTCGTGTGGAGTAAAATTCTAAAAGAGACCTTAGTTGAGTTACAAACACTCCGCTTAGGGATTTATATTGCAATAATACTTTTTAATTCTGGGTTTGCTGGTCTATTACTTCTACTTGAAAAGTTAGGAATGAAGTCAGGGCCTGGAATGAAGAGATATTTTTGGTATATCGACAATACGAGAATTGTTGTTTCATCGAGGCCCTCTAAACCAATAAGAAAGTGTCTCGTAAAAAAAAGAAAGGCCCATCAAAAATGTAAAAGTTAGAAGTATGAGGTTTAGGAAGGCACCATGTACAAACCTGGAGAGTTTTAATACCTTTCTAAATCTTTAAACAGTTTTATTGCAAATATAAACTTTGTTTTGCATTTTCTGAAGAATGTTATTTTTGTACATAACGGTTAACGGTAAGGATATTTCTTAAAGCAGGGGTGCGCAGACTCTTCCAGGGTTGCGGGCTACTTCTAATTTTTTCAAGGAGTCGCGGTCCACCCAATGTCAGTGGAGTACACAAGGGCGAGGGAGGGGACCATGGGTCAGGAAACCTTCCTCATAAACCGTCATGTTTTTCCGCGATTTATTACTTCCCCATGTATAGCATGTACAATGTAACTATTTTTTAAATTTATTAATGTTAATTATTTATTCAGTAATTTATTTTTTGCTGATTTTTGTTCCCGACAATCGACAAAATCAAAACAATATGTTTGGCTGCGTATAGGAATATGATACGAGAATGGTAGACAGACCTTCAATCCTCGACCCCTCCCTTTAAAAATTCTTGTGCACTTCACTGCCCAATGTCGTAGGTATGGTGAGGTGAGGAAAATGTTATTATTATAACTTAATAATAATTATGGAATATGTCCTTATATATATACACCTACAGAACTAAAAAAAAACCACACTTTTAAAAGCGCGTTTAAAGCGAAACGCAAGATACAAACTTAATAATAATGCCCCAAATATAATTTTATGAAATGATACATCTATTATGAAACAGTACAAAAGACATTAAAAAAGTAAAACATTTTTATCTGAAGTTAGTTTTTGTTGTTATAGTCAGTAGAAGGTTCAGTCTGCGTACTGTCAGCCAATCTTGAATTTTCCGTATATAATTACTAAATTGTAAAATGTTTAGGCGGTCACCTTAAAATGTCTTGGTGATCCACCGGTCGATCGCGATCGACATAATGCCCACCCCGGTCTTAAAGTAATTGAAATATTCTTATAAATGTCTTAGAGTTTGTTCTTTGTATTATATTGAATGCTTTCTGGTAAAAGCTAAGGATAATTTTTCAATGAAGTTATTTTTTAATGTAATTTTATTTAAAAAAAATTTTTTTTCAAAAAAATTCTGTGTTTATGTTGAACACCCGTATTTCATAATTTTATAGTAAAACTTGAGTTTTTTTTAATAGACATATATTTTTTTATTAGTTAAACATTGAATAATTGTATCCCTGCAAAAATTTTATTTGTTTTTGTAATATATATATTTTTTTAGAGTTGTTAGCGAAAGAGCAAAGTTTTGAAATATTTTGGTTCAAATTTCTCATTATTTGGAAACAATTTTTCAAAAAAATTCTTTTTGCTGTATTTTTATAGTTTTGCAACATACTTGTTTAAAAATAACAATTAAATAATTATTTAAGTCATATTTCAAAAAATTGTCTCCGAACCCAGTCGGATACCTCAGAATAGATGTTTTGAGTACATACAAGTTTTTCAATCGTTTAATGCATTGAACTTGAATTCTTTCATAAGCTATTCACTAAAAATTCGTTGTTTTGGAAACATTAAATCAAATTTATGCATATATTGTTTTAAAAAAATATAGTTTAGAATATTTTTTTAAACAAGGAAGGAAAATACTTAATAAAGAGCAAACTTCCCTTTTTTTCGGGAAATTCTCTTATTTTAATAAGGGCTAAATTTGTATTATTATTATATATTTCCCTTACATTAGTCACACATGTATAGTTTTAACACACAACGTAGTCATAATATTCCAGAAATGAATTGCCATATTTGCAAATTTTGATACCACAAATTTTAGAAATTGTGATTATTTAATCTGCATGGCTTAGATTTTTACAAAATGCCAGCTTCTTTAAATATGTATTTTTATTTTATTTTTTTAAATGGAGTGAAGAAGACAAAAAAATCTTAAAATTAAATTTATAGCTAAGTAGAAAGAAAATGAAAAGAATATTTTATTTTTCTTTAGCAGATACTGGTTTAACAATGATTTTATCATTGTAATAAGTACTGAAATTATCATAATATTTCTCAAAATAGAATAGTTTCTAAGGATTGGAAGAATAAAGAAAATAAAAGTTATAACAAATATAGTATATATTTTAAAATATGTTAATTATATTGTAAAATATAACAAAAGCAGTAAGTATACATTGATTTAAAATTTGAGTGTATCACTCATGGAAGAATGTATTACTTGTTACTAATTATTTGAAATAATATTTGCATGCATTAAAATTTCTGCCCAATATGGAAAAATAAAAAATGTAAGTTAATATTCTAACAAAATTTAAATTCAATTTAGTCGCATATTCTTAAACAAAACGAAGTAAAATTTACTAACATGAGAGTAAAATGAAAAGGATATCCAAGTTTTGTAAGGAATCAAGGAAGTGGCATTCTTATCAATGTTGGCTCAACATTTTGTTGTATGTCAGCTACTAATCTACTTCCTCAACCTTTTTTTATTATGTTATCTACACGAAAATACCCACTTATAAATATCACTCCCTCGTTCTCCGAAAAATGTATTTTATATTCCAAATCTGCTTTATAGAACTTTCAATGTAATGCATACTTTCATTTGATGTTTTAAAAGAAAACATATTCCGCTAAGGATATGCTTGTGGCTGTATGAACGAACTGAAGAGATCTGATATAACTTTTAATTTCTTCGTTGTCATTTGGCAATACTTATTATCATTCCATATTGTTTACCTTTTTGTAGAACATCGCATTACAATGTATCTCATACGTTTTATCTAGTAGCAAACAACATTAAAATCCATTTGTTATTTTATGATTTGTAAAACATTGTTTTAACCAAGAGCAAAAACATCCTAAATATTAGAAATTTGTCTCTTTCCAACCCACATCATATTATCAACAAATGCTAAAAACATTTCTCAGTACACAAATCGCCGAGTTTGTTCCAAGTAATAAGCTTTTATGATTCTTTCATTGATTTTGTAACTTGAAAATTAATACACTATAATTATTTTTAGTTAGATATAAAAAAAATAATTCAGAATTTTAAAAAATTCAGAGAAATTTATGACATTTTCGTGTAATACACAGTTTAACGGTCGCGTAAGACTGATTAAATTGTATCGTAAGATATTTTTGATAAAATTTATTCGTTGGCATAAATTGTTTAAAAATCAATAAACAATTTATTCATAGCTGAAAATAATGCACGTTCATTTCAAAATTGCTCAAAAGTTATTGATTGAAGTAGAAATTGTTATTCAGCTACGTTTATAGGTTCAGTACCGACACAACCCTTACTCCTTTTTTCATATAAAATTACTAAATTAAAAAAGACACTGAGCAGAAATAAAAAAAATGAAAAAAATAAGAAAATCATATTACAATGTTTATGCCTTTAAACACATATACTCCATACAAAGTACCCCAATTAATTTTCGAAAAAAATATAGTCTTCTGCATTGGCATAATTTTTTATTCCCGTTTTTTTTTTGAGGAAAGGAATAAGTTGAAGAATTTAGATTAAACTTTAAATTAACATAATTATGCATTTATTTCATGCTTCTTGGAAAAATAAAGACTTTGAAACAAACTTGAAGAAAATTATGTACTGATACTTTCGAATAATAAATTATAATTTCATAGAAAATAACATTGCTTAAAAGTTATAAGAATTTATTATTTTGTTATGTTTATAACTGAATTAACATTTCTAAACTTTTATCAAATTCATCCCATATTGCATGCAACAGCCAACATTATCATGTACATTGAAATTTTGGTAAAATCGGAAATCGAGCATGTAATTACTTCTAAATATTTATAAGAATAATTTTTGTAGCACGGCCAGAAAAAAATACTCGCAATACACGCTATGTTTTAATTTCATGCGGATAATTTCTTAGTTTTTGTAGTTTATATTGGTGTAAATCTGATTATATTACATACTCTGAATTTAAATAATATCACTATATGCATTGCGAAATTCTTCATGTCATACAGTCATTTTTTTTATTCGTAAAAAATGAATTCAAATTTTTAAAAAAAACACGCACACTGTTTTATGACGATGTCAGCAAGAGAGCTGACACTCCATTTTACGATTTGAAACCACATTTGATTTCTTCCATGTAAAGATATGCGAAGTATATAAAGAGCACATAAGTGTTTCATAAAGAGCACACAAGTGTTTATGTTTTCAAAAATACTTGATTAAAAATATTATAAATATTTGATTCATATAATATACTTATATTACCAATTTCGTTACTTACGAAATCAATTGTGAATAATAAGAAACAAAGTTGGAAAGTTATTTGTCGTTAAGTTAAATACTTAACTGACACCGTATAAGTATCTTCCCTACGGAATAATTTTTTATTATTTATGCGCGCTACAAAATCAGGAAACAGTGAACATACTCACCATTTTACTTTAAAATATTAAACTAGTGCCTAACCTTTATGGGAATATTTTGTACATATTATTCAAGCTGAAAAAGATACTTCCATTTAGATTTTGCTTCAGTGAATAAGATTATAGAAATAGAGGACTTGTGGTGTAAGGTTATTATGATCTTCAAGATGATACAGTTATATAATTTTTCGTCGTGGATAAATATGATATTTCATTGTTATCAATAATGCTCAATTTAAATTCGATTTCATCTTGAAAAACAAGCTGAGTTGAATTCAAAAATTACTCCAGCCCTAATGCCCAGATAGTTTGTCTTTCATTTTTCCCCGTAATTTTTTTAATCTATTGTTTATACTTTGTCTTCTTCTTCCCTCTCCATTTAAGTGGCAGGGTGAGTTTCAACATTTTTTACATATATAAAAAGCTGTAACACACACATAGTGTACATTTACAGAGATCTAAAATTTTTGATAAAATAAATAATTAACTAGATCTTAATAGCATTATGTCAAAGAAAAAATATCCTAAGTACCTTGTGTTTTGACTTCAAATGCACACAAAGTCCTTCATAATAAAATACCATAAACAAAATCATTCCTTTTATTTGTCGAACTGGTAAAAACGTAATTGAAAAAAAAAATTGCTTTAAGTCGATGTGTAAAGCTTTAGAGAAATTTTAACTATACCCCCATATATTCATAACTGAATATATTTTACATTGTTGTTTCTCGGAACTCAAGCATATTCTTAAATGTAACTAAGTGTAGTACGCTGAAATGCAGTATTTCCTTTACTTATTTGAGATATTCATATTCACAAAATTGTTTGCTTTAACAATAACTGCACAGTTTTCAAATTCATACTGTATGTTAATATCTTGGTGAAAAACGTTATACCGTAAACATTTTATGTTATAACAAATGCTATTTTGTATTATTGAAATATATTTCACTCATAAATGAAATAAAACTTTAAATGTTGCTAGCACTTATACAAAAGTAGCAATAGAAACATTGCAATCAAATTAGAATATTTATCAATACATTTTGAAGGAAATTGTCTAAATACCTTTCTTTGAAATTCAGGTTGAAAAATAGCTATTTTACATTGAAAAACGATCATGATACTTAACTCCTTAAAACGCCAGTAATTAAAACCACAATTATACATGTAATTTATAATTGACTATACTGTGGATGGACATTTTAATCTTTAAAGACAAAGCATTAGTAATTTTACAATGTAATTTAATCTCTTTATTTTAGTACACAAGATTACAAATTGTTTTATAAAAAAATCCACGCTAATATTTTGCATAGATAATTTATCAAAACACAAATACTATTTTCAACGTTCAATACAAATCATACAAAAAGCGTAATAATATCTTGCAAACATTGGCAACTTATAAAAATACAAATACTATTTACAACGATGACTCAAAATCATACCAAAATAAAAAAGAATGCATAATAATATTCTAAAATTATAATATTACAGTTGCATTAGAGTGAGTATTTAAATAGTATAATTAACTTGTTAATTACTAAAACAAACGTGAATTCCAGTAAAATCCAGCAGATAACACGCACTTTTAACACATACACACAAAAAGATCGAAACTTAAGGATGCGCATTATACGCCGGGTATAAAAACGATAACTTTAATAAAAGAGATGAGCATTAAAAAAATTACCTCTGCAAGAATCGAAACATTGTTTTTTTTAAAGAAATGACTTGCCTTTTGAACAAAATGAATTGTAGTTCTAGAAGTATACTATTTTTTTTTCAAGTCTGGGATACACCTTCAACAAATAATTTGAAAATATAAAAGTAATGTATTATTACCAATATTTCAGATTACTTGCTTAAAAATGGGGAGCGTGTTTTACCTAAAATTCAAAAAAATCAGCTTTAAAGTATAGGTGCGCGTTGTATGCCAGATTTTACGGTATATATATTATTCTCTCTCTCTCTCTCTCTCTCTCTCTCTCTCTCTCTCTCTTTTCAAGTACAAAAAAACTTAACAATATGAAACACATTGATTATAAATGAATATGTACTATATCAAATCTAGCAAATAAAACCGAAAATGTAAATACAAATAATTATTCTACATAATTAGTTTTTAGCCACGCTTCTCTGTTAGAATAACAAACACTTACATTACTGTGCTACTCAGGTTTTCTTTTCCATTTTAGCAGCATTGTCTCCGCTGCTAAAGTAACATTGTTTTTGGTAAAATCAGTCCACTCTTCAGAGTTAAATACATTCATCTCATTTTCAAATACGTAGTCCTCAGCAGCCTTTTTTAAGTCACCGTCTAAGTGCATGTCTGCAAGAACCAAAACATCACACACTTTACTAGGACTCAGGTTTCGTTTGAAAAAAGAAGAACAATTTCTTTTCAGGGTGAGGATTTCGTACTTGTCTGCTGCAGAGTACAGTTTCCAAGCACTCTCCCACTGGAACCCTTCTAGTGTGTTAGAATACATGTACCGCAGCATTCGACGCACAGTGTCATCTTCTACATCAGGTACATTAACACATTCTTGTATCTTCTCCTGCATGTCAGTCGTGAACATCGCTCGGAATACGGGGGACCTCGCAGACAGGATAGCCTTGTGAGCATGGAAGGTTTGATTCGATGTACAGAGCTTCACGTCACTGAGGGTACCTTCATTATACAAGAGCTCAAGATCTTTTTTTAAATCATCTTCTTTAACGCAATGCTCTATGTCATAATTTGATCCAATTGATCTGTTGCCATTTTGATAAATTTCAAAATAGGCGTTCTCACCTTCAATAGAAAAATACCCGTCGCACCATGAATATTCAAAAACGAGAGATAGCACGTCATTCTTCAAATACAAATCACTGTGTTCAATCAAATACCTCTTTGTAAACGGCAGCGTAAATAACACACTCTTCTCTGATTTTTCTGCCAAAATTACACCTTTTCCACAATTTATCATATGTCCATTTGTATCTTTTACGAATGATTGAAAGTTTAAACAATATATGGTATCGTGGCGATATTCAAAACTTATAATAACTTTATCCTCCTCATTTTTACTCCGATAGATTGCTTCAATATTTTATCTGCATAATCCCAGATGTTGATAAAATTAAAATAATGCCCAGTTTCAAGAGAGCTGAATCTTTCGATGTTACACTCACAATTGAATTTTGATGTTCTCTGTGGGGTTTTCACGAAAAATGTCACAGGTACCACGGTGTTACCATCGGTTCTCCATATTCTACAACGAGTCCTCAGCGTGTCTTGAGACATTAATACTTTCATTTCGTCTTTTATTACCTCATCACATATCTTGTGTTTAATCTCTGCCCGAGGACCTATTTTTTGGAAAGTGGAACTTGCTTTAGGTTTCACTTGTAGAACCAGATCATCATCTGCTAGAAAAGCAAGGTCCCATTCCACTTCAATGTTCGTAAGTTTATCCCAGTAAGCATATATATAGAAGAAAATATCTACATTATTCTCTTCTGCCGGAGTGAACTTGAATGCCGAACCGGAGATTTCCGTTGTTCGATCAAGATCAAAGAGGGATCCAATGATAACTTTATCTTTTTGAGGATAAAATTCCGAAATCTCAATATTCCAAAAGAACGTAATCCAAAGATTACTTTCAACGTTAGAGTTGCATGCCATGTCCAAATATTAAGCGAGTCTTTCAGTAAAGAAATGATGCAAAACAAAACGTTATGCGACGACTAGATGAAGACCGAGAATTTTCTATTTCAACTAAACATTAAAGCCGTTTACGATAGCATTGCGAACGTAATGAACTGCGCTTACGCATTATTCGTTAACGAATTCTGAAATGCGTGTGCTATCGTCTCCTGCAGTGTTGTCAGATCATGCGATTTTTCACGAATTTTGCTACTTTTGAAAACTTTTCGCTACTTTTTTTTATCCTGTTGATACTTCACGAATTTTACGCTACTTCACTTGATGGTTCCGCTACTTTTTGCTACTCTCAACCACACATAAAAGTATTGGAACAAATTCGAAAAAATGTATTATATATATTTGGGAAAAGAACCAAAAAAATTTGGTGACTTTTGTCACCAATGAAAACACGGGGAAACTCTGAAACGATACTGAACGCTGTAGGAATTTGATTTTGGATCTGTCTCTTTTTGAATAAACAAAAATAAAATAATTTCTCCAAAATCTACAAAAGGAATCTATTAAAGATGTCATAATTTTCTCAAGACTTTGACAACATTCAAACCGTATCCCTTCAAATTATGTAACTTTAGAAAATATAAATAATTTATCCCCTGGTATTTTTTTAAATTCAAATCGTCCTTCTTTTTTAATCTGCTTTTAGAATTAGCAGACCAATCTAATTTGGATATTCTGGAGAATCAGTGGAGATAAATTTTTAACATAGAGTTGTAAGATATTTTTCATTCAGAATCTGAATTTTTAAAAAATGGAGCATTATTTTGGTGTCACATTTTTAATATAAGACACAGTTGGAAATCCGTTTTTAGGAGATTTAGCTACATTTGCTTTAAAGTTTTGCAGCCTATTCCTAAGTTATGCCACTGTACAAAAGGTATTTTCGAGAATGACGTCAACAAAGACAAAGATAAGGGATTAAAAATGTGGGCCCTGAACTGTTGAATTCAATTCTCAGAACCAAAATGACTTTGGAAAAACGAGGGTGAATGAGTGAGAGAATATTAACGTCGCACTGATTAGCAACACGAGGGCTTTTTGGCGACGGACAGCGTAATTTTGAACCATGGTCAAGTGACGCGGACGACACCTGAGCTGGCACCCCCTCTCCTAACTACCACACCACACCAACGGGAGGACGTTTGAGCTCTCGACAGATTTAACGTGCATCGCTCCCCTACACGGCGGATCTTTAGTGGTACGAGGATCGAACTCATGACACGCTAACCATGATCCGATGCCTAGACCACTCGGCCACCGCGGCCACGGAAAAACGAGGGACTTTCTGCGTTGTTTTTATTTCACCGCCATAAATACTTCAATTTAATTCAGAAATTAATAAAAAAAGAAGAAAAAAAGCATATCACGATGTTGAGCAGGAAGAATTTGAATGCATTTTAAATAATTAAAGCATTTTAACGTATTTTTAAAAAACAATTTTACAGAATTTTACAAAATCAAAAAAATTATATTTATGAATTGCAAGTGAAAATCAATTTGCTACTCCCCCCCCCCTCTTCATGCTACTTTGCTGTATAAGTCTTCGGTCTTCAGTGGTACTGGGCTCGAATTCATAACACGCTAGCCATGATATGATACTTTGACCACTTGGCTACTCCGGCTACGTCATATATACAAACATCCATTTTTATATAGAGAGATGAATGTTGGCACAGTAAATAAACTGAATAAAACTGCCTTTATTTTATTAATATTTATTGATTTTTTCATGGTACAATATATACTTTTTCTGAGAAGCAAATGAAACGAATGAATGCGTTGATTTTTAAGGCGATATAGTACCCTAAAAATCATTAAACTGTCGAAAAAATTTTAATTGGCTTATTTTATACTCCGTATCTTTATAAAAATGCCTGCAAAATTCCAAAGCTTTACCTGCATTTTTCATTAAGTAATGGAGCAATGCATTATGCTAAACAGCAATTACCACGCCTACATTTCAGATTATCTGCTAGAAAAGAGCCTCATAAAAAATGAATTAATTAATTTTGTAATGCTCATCAATGAGATTGGCATTATATATGCAGTAATAAATCATTTTAAGAAAGAATTGTGCAATTCATGAAAAAATTCTAGTTTGTGAATTATTTACTGGAAGATCAAATGGATTTGGTCAAGATTTAAAAGTTGTGCGTGCTTTTTATGATATTACTATGAATGAAATTAAAACTTCAAAACAGATTCTCCCAAAGCACAAATACTAAATCTCATTTTGATAACCCAGATAATTAAAAATCTAATTCGCAAGAATAGAAAAACTCTCCAATTTTTATATATTTGTTTTTAGTGATATATATATATCCCATGTGTGCGAGATTCAACACTTTTATTATTAAAATATTTTAAGATATTTATTTTAACAAATGCACATGTACAGTTCTTAGATTTTGATATATTTTACCTATCAATTGCTATTTGATTGAGCTTTTATTCGTGTACAATATTTAACATGCGAAGGCTTTTAAATCATGGAAATAAAAAATAAAGGCATAAGCATCTTTTGTATATGTTGTGCATTAGCTCTGAGCATGGAATTAGCTCTGAAGTGTGTGTATTTATTTATTTTTATAATTATTAAGATAAAGTTGTATGAAATATTGATCTTTCATTCGTTTTGCTCTATATATTCATTATGGTAGTATACTGTTTATTTGTTCTACATTTGGGCAATTTCTTATGGTAATCAGTTTTAAATAAGCTAATTATCATTTCATAAAAATTTCAGAATATTCGATGAATATTATATCATGCTATATTCATAGAATGAAAACTTCAAAATCATATTTCTCCATGTTCAATTTTTGTACATATACTGTTATTCAAAACCCTAAGGCTTTTTTGATAATTGAAGTATGGGTTTGAAATGTTTTATACATGTTTTGAAATGTATGTTTTGTAAAACTGTGCATTGAATTAGCTGTAACATGTGTGTTTAGTACTTTTTCTAAAAAATTTCAAAATCAAAATTAATGTTTTTTTGGGAATTTTTGGAAGTTTAACTATAAAAAAATTAATAAAAAATTAAAGAACAGCAGCAGAAGAAAACCCATGCACAGTTTTATGTCGTATATTATGAGGTACTTTGGAAAAAAATATTTGAAAGAAAAGAGACATATTTAAAAAAGCCTTAGGGATTTAAAAAATGCTTAAAAAAGCTAAAAAAATTTTAATTTTGGAAACATTTTGAAACAAATAAAAACAATTTTGTATGGAATTATTATTAAATATTAACCTTTATAAAATACAATTAAAACCAAATATCAAATATTAAAAATAAAAAATATTGTGGAGCCTTAAGAAGGAGTGGTTCTCCGGTAATCTTCGCTTCCACAATGTGACCCTCAAGGCAAAACAATCCCCCCCCCCTGGTATAAGGAAACAAATTTTTTAAATTTTGTCATGATTGGAATCAGTGTAGATGCTGTTGTATTCATAAATGTTTCAATTGCATAATGCATCATTACTTAGTCCACAAAATTCGTTACCTTACAAAAACATTAAATCGAATTTAATGATACTATATTATTAAAAAAATAAATGTTTTAGAGAAAATTCTTATAAACAATTTTCAAAGAAAACGCCAGACAAAGAGTGAACTTTGCCATATTTTCGGAAACTTCCCTTATTAATATAATTTCGGCCTCTAATTATGCCAGGACTAACTCCATTCTTAAAGGAGGCTCTTAAGCGTGCGCCGCTGAATTAGCTTCAGATTGTTAACACAGTCTTCTACACTTAATGATAAAAGATGTTGCAGAGAGATTGCGAATCTTTTGATACTTGTTAGCACAGGCTACTAAAGATTCATTTGAGAGAATTTCTAGTTCACATTAAAATTTAAAATTACTTGAAATTGACGTAAAGTGAAACTTATTACGGCGGGACTTAGAAATGATTTAATTGCACATGAAAATTTCTTCGAAAATATGAATATTTATTTCTTAGAATAATAATCTAAGAAAGTTCTTAAAAATTCTATTAAATAACGGGGGGAGGGGGAGAAAATTAAAGGTGTGGCAAGCAGTTGAGCAAAATGCATCCTTATTTAAAGAGTTTAATATGACATTTACAATGATAAACATTAAAGAGCGTCAGCTCCGTTGGCTTAGAAGTAGAGTGCCCGCTTAGTAAGCCTAAGGTTGCAGGTTCGACCCTGGTTGGAGTCAATAAAATGTCTGGAAGCGAAAATAGTAGGCACGCATGTCATATGATTATGTGACATGTTAAAGATCCCTTGTGTATCAATTTAGCTCTGGTACTCTCGGAAAAATTGTATTACGACAATATTTCGCATTCTTTGAGAGCTCTAGTTAAACTAAATCAAACGTCCAAATTTAGAAGGGAGAGCCGTCACTAGATGGTGCCACCACTGAAATTCAGGGTTCAGGGCCGTGGGTAGCCTAGTTGTTAGAGCATCGGACGCCAGACCGAAAGGCCTGGGATCAATGCCCAACAAATTTTCGGCATCTTTTACAATTCCGGATAACAACCAATCAAAGGGCTACAAAAACCGTACGGTCGCTGGTAGCCTTCACACCCGGACACGGCGACGGTACCCCTCTCGGGACCGAAGTCACCCCATTAGCTCAACAACCAATCATATTGCTCCCTCTCGCCACGCGGGAAAGGAGAATACACAAAATCAACACTACCCCACTCACAACATGTCACGAGTAGCTGTTACCCCATTGGGCGGACAGTACAACCTCCCGAGGCCCCTATTGGCCGAGGGAATCGCAAGTAAATTTTCAAAGCTCTGATCATCAGTAATTCAATTTTTTATTTTTATTTTTCATAGTTCTCAAGTAAAGCTTCTGTTTTCTTAATTTTAATTTCTTTAATATATATAAATAATCTAATTTATTTTAACTTAACATTCTTTATTTTTTAATTATCTTAATAATAAATGCTTTCTTAAAATATAAACATGGGCAAGTAATAATCAATCATGCATATCACCATTCAAGATAGGAGAAAAAAGCCCTGACGGGCTAGGTGCTGCAAATGAAAAACTCAGCTTAGATGCCCAATGCCATCAAATACCTTCCGATTACACACGGAGTACGTGCTCGTTAAATCAGTGGGTCCGAAAGTCTTGTGGGTGGTCGTAGCAATAACCACGGGTGCAGGGGGCTGGAGAATATTTCCCTACCTTCTAGTTCCATGCCTAAATTGTGGAGGTGGAGATAGGAGGTGTCACCCTCTATCGTGTATGGACCGAGCCAAATCGTACTGCCACCTGCATGGTGCTAAAAGTTTACGACGGGCGTACACCTAGCCCCTTGCCACGATGAATTTCATGGGCCTCGATGTGACACCGTCAGACAGGTGGCATTAGAAACAGAAACCGTTGAAATAGCTTGCGCATTTGGGGACTTGCTGTGTCTTCAAAGGCTCAGTTGCTAATATGTAGCCCATTAAAAGGGGGGGGGACATTAAAAAGCATTAACATTTAGAGCTGCAATAATTATAATTGCGGAAACTAACACGTTTAGTATTACAATTAATGAATGAGGACTTAGGATAAAATATAATTTAATCGTATATATCATTTGCTAATTTTTTAAAAAATATATTAATAACATAATTTAAATAAGAATTATATTTTTTACAAATTGATAATTAAATTAAACGTTATTTTTGTAATTTAATTATATACAGGGTAATGTTTTATACTGACACTATTCAGATTCCCCTGTAGCTTAATTTAACAACTGAAATGGCACCCAATTTAGTACGGAGTCGCCCATTCGGTATAGTGACTCTGACTGCGGTGCGGTGTCGTGGGGCCTTCTTACCTTTGTGTTGTAAGACCCCCTTGTGATACATGAAGTAAATACTAGTGCTGCGTGTGTGTGGTGTTATAAAATAATAATAATAATAATATTCGAAATAAAAAATTGTTTAATGGTAACAATTTTAACTACATATGGTTTCTATCGAGATAGAACGCATGGGGTTTGAGGGTGGTGTCAACCACGCTCCACCCATTCAGACCACCTGGTCCATAATTCACAACAATGCATTGTGTAGTGCAGGGGTGTGTAAATGTTCTCAATTAAAAAAAATTAGTACGAAGACAAACTATATGAAATGAGAAGTAAGATTCCCCCCCCCCCCGTGAAAAAAAATTAGTTTAAAAATTGCCGATCGATAGGGCTATTTATGGCGGTTCTGTGGCTTACCAAATCAAGAATTATCATAAAACCATGAGATATTTTTTTCACTAGTAAATTTAAACTATCTCAATAGTGTAGAGTTCCGAAAACTTGGCACTCAAAAGCCTGACAGTCCGGTCATAACACGATTGCACCCTTTAAGATCGTAGCTTTAGAACGATACCGACCAAGACATTAAATCCGACGAAGAAGGAATTGCTGCTGTGACAGTTAATGAAAAAATGCCGGTTAACGTTGAGAACAACGTATAATCTTCTATAATGTATCACATAGGGTAAGACTAAAGGCTGTCGAAACCACAATTCAGTATTTCGCACAGCAAGGTGCGTCGGAAACGAACGTCCCTTAAGCAGTAAAACACAGAATGCAGCACGGAAAACTCAACAGCACGTTCCACATTTTTTTTTTTTTTTTGAAAAAAAAAATAGCCAGTTTTTACAAAGTCGGCCACTTAATTTTAATTACAAACAGCTTTTGTCTTCATAAAATATGTCTCGTGAATGATCATCATTTGGGAATGGGTGAAAACTCTTATGTATTCATTAATTTTTAATTCCATGTAATATTTGCTCTAAGCCTCATAGAGTAGTACTTTTTCTTCGGTTAAGGGGAGTCAGTAGGGTAAACACCTTCGGGAAGTCGATTTTGAGTTTTTGATATTTCTAAAATCCCCAAATCAGGACCTTTCCAATGATGTACCGTACTTGCCATTTTACTAATTAAAAGTATGTTAAAATGATTTTCAAAAAATAATCAGCTGATTAGCCACGCCCCCTTTGACAGATAGAAATGTAAACATTGACCTCTTAAATTTGGGAAGCTTTTCCAAAGCCCCTCTCTGTTTTATTTATTCATACGCAATTAACTGTAGATTAACTGCAAGCGTAACCGTCAGGGTTGTTTACCTATTTTGGAGCGCATACACGTTTTTATCGTGTGTGTTTGGGTTTTTAAATTAAATATATAAAATTTCTAAAATTCAGAAATTTTGAAATTTCGAAGTTTTTGTTTCTTTATTGGCTAGACATAAAAAACATAAAGGTACGTTTTAAGAAGGTATGAACATAGAAATAGTTCAATAATCATAGTAACATTACTTTAAATACTAAAAGAGTAATATCAATCCTCAAGGTTGACATACACATGACTCAAAGGAGACATGTGCAAAATAAAGTTTGATTAGAGTTTTTCTTCTTATTAAAGTAAGTATTAAAAATACCATCATGAATTAAAATATTCTTGCATTTGCTTTCAAGAATTAAGTTCATTGTAAAATGTGTAAAAGAGGTTTAGACATGCAAGTTTTAAAAGGTAAGTTCGGGCTGGAAATTTGTCCTGAAATGTTGTGCTTGTCCATATGATGTAGAATTCTCTTTTTTAAATATTCATGAAGGAATGCAAATTGCCACAATAAATACCAGGTTTGTATATGCTGCGTGTTCCATTGGGAGATGTGCAGAAGCTGGGAGAATGTTTTGCAGCATAATGAATCTTCGGCAACCACCTACAAGGTTTTCTCCTTACGGTAAGCGAATCTCAAATGATGTAAAACTTGTTTACGAGGAGTCCATTCAAAATGCTGCGAGGGAAGCTATTTGTGAAAATGAAGGTAATAATAATATTGTGGAAATGGCAGAAACGCGGTTACACATCATCAAATGGTGCAGTTACTGTGGCCAGCATTGATACAGGTAAGGTGATAGATGTCAATATTCTTTCGAAATATTGTATATGAAAAAAATGGGCACATAAAAACATTGTTTTTGACCTGTTGGTGAAAATTCATGGTGTGGATATAAACAGGCTGAAGAATCGGGTAAGTCTTACAAACATAAAAAGTCTTCCGGTTGCTGTTGTAGTAGCAATGAGTTCTATATTTAGATATCTTTCCCAGCTTGATTTGTTGAGATAATTTTTGCATCGAAAAACACAAAACCCGAATGAAAGTTTTCATAATGTCATTTTATCACGGGTTCCGAAAACAACATTTGTGCACATTGAAACACTTTCACTTGGTGTTTATAAATGCTGTTTGTTCCTTTAATGATGGTAATGTATCCAAATTAACAAAAACTTCAGTAAATGGCAGTAGGACCTGGAGAATATTCGGCAAGTGCCATGAAAACTCTCGATAGAGAAAAATTAATGAAAGCAAGCATGCTTTTTCTGGATCAAAGAAAATTAGAAATGATAAAAGAAAAAAAGAAGATCATATTAAGAAAAATAAGGTAAAAACCGGCTACAGTGCAAGATTTTTTTGATGAGGTAAAATTTTATATAAAAGCTACTGTTTTCTGAAAATTTTCTTCTCTAAACTTCTCATTTCTATAAATTTACTGTATGCATGAACTGGAAATTTTTATTTTATATTTCATATATACTCTTGTGTATACTGAAGTGAAATTTTTGAAATATTCCTCAGACATTTAGCTAAAAAGCATATGTCGTAACACAGAAAAGGAAAATTTTTATTAATTTCCTTATTGTACTCTGCAAAAATTATTTTTTTAATCAGGCTGATCAATTTTTTAAAAAAAGATTTCACTTCTGTATAAAAATAAATGTTTATTTAATGCACACACAAATATATCTCAAAATGCGTTGCATGAAGCTTGTTACATACAAAAAAAATCATAATTTAATGTTTAAAAACACAAAAATAGTTTACTTGTTGTTTTGGATACTATCTATGTAATATTTATATAATCTTTTTAATTCTTATATTTAAAGAAATTGTGTTTACATGTGAATATACAAAACACTAAAGAAATTTTTCGAAGTGCCATATAATCATGTATTACTGTCTTATATAGATTATATTTTTTAATTTTTGTCTTCTTTCTCAAAAATTAATTGTATGCATGAACTGGAAATATTTATTTTATATTGCATATATATTATATATACTGAAGTAAAATTTTTGAGATATTCCTCAGACATTTAGCAGAAAAGCAGATGTCGTAATATAGAAAAGGAAAATTTTTATAAAATTCATTATTCTACTCTACAAAATTACATTTTTAAACATACTGATCAATTTTTTAAAAAAAAATTTCACTTCTGTATAAAGATAAATGTTTATTTAATGTACACACAAATTTTTAAGCTTTGTTTTCTTAAGTTTCTTAGTAAAAAGTACATAAATATATCCCAAAATGCAATGCCCTTTTTCGTTGCACTAAACTTGTTACATACAAAAAATACACAAATTTCATGTTTGAAAACATAAAATCAGTTTTCTTGTTGTTGTTTTGGATACCATTTGTGTAATATTTTAAGAATCCTTTTAATTCTGATACTTTAAGAAATTGTGTTTACATGTAAATTTATAAAACACTAATGAAATTTTTCGAAATGTCGTATAATTATGTATTACCAAAGCCATATTTTCATGTATTGACACATTTTTACATAGTATTTATTATGCTTATAGTCAGCTTGGATGACAGTAAGGTATCAGAACAGAAAATTCTTCAAAAATTGATGCATAATTTGAGAAAAATGATGCAAATGCTATAAAATATCTCGATAGATTAAAAGTGAAAAATGCTATACATGTATTTTCTGAGAAATCTAAGTAAAAGAAATAAGTAAAAAGTCTTAAAAGTTATTGAGAATAAGCTAATATTTAAGAAAATAGTGCAAATACAGATTGTAATTAATAATTTTTTTGATGAAGTGACATTTTATAATAAAAATGCAATTATCTCAAAACGGTGTTTTTAAAAATGCGTGTACCATTTTCTCAGAATCTATTCAACGGAAGCACTTGCAATCTTCACTGAATATTACTGATATGTTAATATATATACTGAAGTGAACTTTTATTAATATACCGATAATATTTTTGTAAAAGTCAGTTATCGTGAAAAAAAATGACATTTTTCAAAAAATTCATAGTGGTACATTACGATGAAAGTTTTTGAAAAACTAAACAATATATTTGAAAAAGTTCACTTCAGTTTAAATAAAAAAGTCTAATTAATATACAGAAAAAAATTTAAGTCTGTACATTTAATATTTTATGAGAAAAAGGCACATAAAAATGCTCAATTTAACATTAGCGGATAGGGGGTACCGACTTACCTTAAGAATACTTGGGGAATTTATATTCTCAAACAAACAATAAATACAAACACTGTTTATTATTTTGGGGGGAACACTCGCACTCCTTCCCATTCTTGATAATCCGGCATTCTCACAAACGCGGTCACCCTTTACACTTCACAAGAGACTCAGCCCTCCTCCCTCTATCTTGTAATGTCTGAAGGCTGGTGTTGTGTCAGTTTGCTTGGTGAACAGGAGTTGTGGCTTTAGATGGAAAAGACCAATGGGGTGACTTCGAGAGAGGAAAATACACCGCAACTTGAGGTGAGGTTTCCTATTGGCTATTACGAGTGAGCTATTGGATCTAAACTGTACTTTTGAGAAAAATAATAAACTATTGAAATTAAAGAATTATTGTTAAAGAATCGGTCACCCTTTGGTTCACATTAGGTCGAGTTTTCGGAATTCTACTGCATATCATGCATTTAATTTGTTTTATTTTTAAACGGCTTTCAAAACTCCTTTTAAACACCCCCCACCCTTCAAAAATTTGTGATTCAAGTTGCAAATAATCCATATATTATTCCTAAAAAGGCATATAATTTTAGGATTAAATACCATTTGATTGCATCCGTCACAAACATTGAACATTACTTGCCCGTTTAAAATCAAATCCCTATGTAAAATTCAACAGCAATATTGATTCAACCGTTCATGCATTGCAAACATTTTGATAACTGTTCGTAAACTTTTACGATCAGGAGTTATGTCATTTTTACGATGTTATTAAAATAGCAGTAAACGCTTAAAGATGAGTTTTCGTTTTCCTCTAACTCCGTTATCCTTAATTTAAGTCCCAACTCTACATTCAGGGCTTTTCTTAAATATGCGTATACATCTCCGCTGCGGAGAATTGCGAAAATTATATGTCTCCACAGAGAACTTAAACGCGTTCTATATTTTATTGGAATATATTTTGCTAGGGTGAAGGCTTTAGATATATATATGATTGAATATGAACATTGTTGGTTTTAGAGGAAATACTTTTTTGAATTATATATTTTTAAATTTTTTTTGCATTATAAGTGCTAGAATTTTGATTTTAAGTGAATTCTTAGTCGTATATGAAATTTGTTTGAGAAATCCTCATTATTTGGGTATTTCCCTGTATTACAACAAATGTTTTCTAGTTTCAGCATCTTAGTATTTTTTATGGAAATATGATAAAGAAGTAAATTATAGCAATTTTCAATTATTTATGCTCATAACAAAACGTACAGTATTATTGAAATACGTGCAACTTAACATTAAGTCTAATCTTATGTAGGAATTTAAAAGTTGTGACGGGGCTATTCGCGAGATTTCAGTACTAATCCTCTTGGGAAACTTTGGGGCATTTATACTATTTCACAGCCTTTTCAGGAAAAACACGAGATAGTTATATGTTAATTAGTTCGACTATATAAAGTCTATATATATATATATAGATTTTGTAAATGTGAAAAAAGGAGTTGCCAAGCTGCATGTAAGTATATCGCCAGTGAATTACTTCATGAACTTAGCGCGCGTTTGATAGATATAAATTATAAGAGTAAATTGTTAGATAGAAAATTAAAGAAAATAGATTCAGTACCGAGCTGAGGTTAGCAAGTGTTCGTCTCCTTGTCCATTCTGATAGAAGGGTTTACTTGGGATTGAATATTAGAATTGAATATTAGAATTGAGTGTTAGGATTAATCGACGTATTAGGGAATCACTTCTAGGTTTCTACTTATAATTAAACTTTTGATTGTTTAAGTGTTTGTTGGTCCTGAATAAATATAATTGTTATTATGGCTTTTGTTGGTGATGATATGTTTCCTCCCACGCTTAGAGACGCGCCGGGCAGAGTGAGCGGGGTCCAAAATAGGACTCAGCCACGACAAAGTTTGTATATGCATTTCTATTTTTTCCCAAAACCACACCGATGACCATATCGTTCCAAAATTTAGCAGGGAGATCCGCCGATGTTTCAAAGAAGCCGCAAGTATGCGCTGCCTAACAAAAAAAAATTCAATTTTTTTACTTTTTTTTTCTAAATTTCCTTTGCTAATGAAAAGTTTGTGAATGTACACGTGAAATCGTCAAGTGCCAATTTTTGAGCCATTAGAAGAAAACCGTTGCCGCTCGTGTTTATGAAACGATTACTGCATTTGGCAACATTTAAGAGATGATGTTGATCAACTCGGCTACGAAGGGAGGTTCCGGGGTGTTATAGGCAAAATAAATAAATAAGACTTGGAATTAGGTAAGCATGATTTTTTGTTCAGTAGTTATCCGCTAAGAATGAGTTTTGCGAGAGCTGGCTCCTAAATGGATACTTCGGAGGTGTTATGAAAAAATAATCTTCATTTTTGAACTATTACCCCTACAGACTTGAAATGGGATAAGCATGTTTCTTTTGTAGACTAAAAATTCACACATTTTGCGAAAATCCCGAGGGGTAACGTTATGATTGCGTAAAAGATTACTATATTTTACTTTGGAAATTCAAGTTCTGTTGTTTTATAATCAAATAGAGAGGACTAAATATGTTTTTTTTCTAATAGGTGATTCATAAAGAAGAATACATTCTGCAGATGTTTTAAAACAAAAGCAATCACATACAAGCACCATCTCAGCGAAAAGTAAGGTCCGCGTACTCTTTAAAGTTTGTGTCTCGTGCCTTGTGGAAGTGGTTTAGGCAATAACATGCCGATTTTTCGACTAGACAGTCAAATTGTTTGTGAGCAGTGGAGCTACGGCCACGGAAAGCACTTTTTTTTGGGTCCTATTGGATGATGCACCACCACACTAGTCGTCCAACGTGTGAAACTACCTCAAAGAACATCTTCCTCACCGATGGATTGGATGAGTCACTGACTACAATCTGCCCCTTACCCATGGCCACCCAGAAATCCAGACTCAACAATTTTTGATATCTTCCTGTGAGGTTACGTAAGGGACAAGATATTCGCCCCGCCTGTTCCTATTGATCCAGCGGAGCTGAAACCGCTATCGATGTACTTCATTCAGACAGGTGTTTTGGGTGGAAATGGATTACCGGCTCGATGTGTGCCGTGAGACGTAGAGCTCACACATAGAACATTTGCGATTGTTTCTAACAAATCTTTAAATAATCCCACACAATTATGTTGCAAGTAACTTAAAATACCTAAAGGGTTTCTAGATTTATAATGCATGGAAACTATATATTTTATCACCCTGTACAATTGAAAGCGCTGGGCACTATGAAGTTGATGGATCTTACCCTCGAATCTCTCTGAAATACTACACTGGCATGCGAAAGTACATTTAGGAATATATTAAAAATTGTAATGAGTGTAATAGGTTTAAACCATCAAATCAGAAACCATCTGGCTTATTACAGACTCCAGTGTATGGTCAAAGTTTTGAGACGCTTGCTGTAGACTTGTTTGTTCCTTTACCGGTAACTTCTGACGGAAAAAGTGGATTCTGATTGTTGAGAATTACACAACAAAGTAAGTTGTGCTCTTTGCATTACCCAATTCAACAGCAAAAGAATGTGCTTTTACTCTTATTGAGAAAGTTTTCTTGCGATATGGCCTACCCCACAGGTGCATTTTTTGCGACAACGGAACACAATTTAACAGTGCCGTTATGCAGCAGGTGTGCTAACTTCTAGACATAAATCAAATGTTTACTTCAGTTTACCACCCACAAGACAATCCACTGGAACTGCAGAATCGAGATCTAAAGCCTCGACTTGCAATCCTGGTTAGAGATGACCACACAAGATGGTCCGAGAGGCTTCCATCTATTCGCTTCGCCACGAAAACTCACAAATGTGAAACCATCAACCAAACTGCAGCTTTTCTTCAGTTCGGCAGAGAACTTCGAACAACTGACGACATTAATCATGACATTAGGAGTGTCACTCAGAATGACAACTTTGTAGCAAAGATTATTCCGTATCTAAAAAGATTTACCGCCCTGACGAAGCAAATAAAATAGCGTGTAGAATCAAAGCAAGATTATCGTAAGCGATACGCTGACAAAATCCGTACGTCTAGCTACAAATTCAACATATGTGACAGAGTTTGGATTAATAAACATCCTTCGAGTAGTTCTGCCCGACAACTAACATCAAAGTTTATGCCACGCCGAGACGTCCCTATTTTATTCTCATCCAACGAACTCCTACTACATATGAGGTGGCCAATCTTGAGGGATCCTGATATTCTTATTGGGGTCAATCACACTTCAGCATTACGTTCTCATCAAAATTCATCATCTAAGCCTCTAACTCCTCTTCGTAAAAGTGGCAGACCAAGAAAGACTCTTCCTGGCCCCTCACCGAGACGGTGTCAGGACCTGAAGGGGAGACTGTAACATATTGTGTTTTTAACTGTAACCGAAGGGATTACTTAGTAACTGTTTTATAACTGTAACCGAAAGGATGACGTAGTAACTTGTTGAGAGAGCCGTGCTCCCCTCAGTCAGTAAGTTTCTAGTTGGACAGTTGGTAAGTTAGTTAATAAGCGTGAAGACTTGCTGTTGTATGAGGGTGTGTCTTGTTTTATATAACTATGTAACTGCTCAACCCCTCCCCCAAGCAATTATAAAATGAGGATTTGAACCTGAGAATAAATGCTAACGCACTTAGATAATACAAATTTAAAAGAATGTATCGTCATACATTATCAAGAAATTTCAAAAGAAGCAGATAGGAAACTGCCAATGTCTCAAAAATATGTAGCTATTATAGAATTTAATTTATTTATAATTAGTAAAATGTTATATAATAGATATGGATAACCAAATATGATTGAATTATTGCTAGATTCAAACTAATAAATATTACATTAGTTGAAATTATTATAAAATATTTGATCTTTGCAAAAAGTATTAAAAAGGAAACTTTCATGAACTTAATTTTAAAAATTCTTCATCTATCAGTAATAAAATATTATTTTCATCAGTTTTTGTTTGAATTCATAAAAATGAGTAAGATACACAGCACGTGTTTGTTGTAATGTTGCAAAAAAAAAAAATGATATTTCTTTTAAATTACTCTAGATCAGAAAACTTTCGCGTAACTGTAGCGTGTATTCATAATGAAGCCAAACAGTGATTCTTTAATAAGTGCTCACATTTTTCCGTTAATGAACTGTTTAAGTTAGCCAACAATGTAAACTATACTTAAAAGATTAACCTGTGCACAGAGAAATTCTGAAACGTCCCATTATTATCAAAGCATACTTAAAGTTTAATTTGCGAGCATCAGGTAAGTTAGACGAAATTTTCAAATTCATTTTATGACGTAAGGTGATCTTTATAACATAGAGAGGGTTTGCATTATTTATCTGACGTAACATTTTCTTTGTGTCATCTTTCTAAAAAGAAGGTGTATCTTATAATATATTCACATTTTCCTTAAAAAATGATGCATGAAGTTCCTGTGTTAGAAATTTTAAGCCATACATAAGATATGAGTGATATATATAGCAACATAAGTAAGACTTATGACAGATCTATACCCGTCTATTATTAACCCCTTTGGGGTTCTTTTGAGGAAGCATTTTTACCAACCAACTATCACCGAATGTAAGAAAACGTGATTATGCAAATTAAGTATATTATATAAATTCTGTATTCGCGAGTTTTGAGAGTTAGTTGGTGAGTGGAGGATCGAGAATTTATGAAGTGCAAATCTAAGTATGAATTGAAGAATTCCAAGAGAGGATCACTCGGAGGTGATCGAATCCAGTTAAAGATTACCGTTCAAAATCTCAACAGTAGGACTTCGCAAGAGTACAGGTATCGTAATCCTTTTTTAAATAGAAGTTAAAGAAAAACTTATTAGAGAGCGGCAGAGTTGAAATTGAGCTTGTATGGGTTATCGTGGGATCAGTTGAGGGTCCGTAATATTATCCCCAGGCTAACGGGCCTCTTCAAGCTCTGCATACTGATCAATATTTTTATTAGGATTATTATTGTGCTTGCTTGATATTTTGTGATAATGAAATAATTAGAGTGAATCATGTCGACTGATTATTCAGATCTCTCCACACATCTAGCCAGGTCCGAGAGTAGACAAGGGGAATTAGAGGGAAGAAGGAACCGACATCCATTATATGTATTATTAGTAAAATGCTATGAATTAGATATAGATAACCAAATATGATTGAAAGATTGCTAGCATTCAAACTAATAAATATTGCATTATTTGGAATTATTTTGAAATATTTTATTTTTATTAAAAGTATTAAAGAGGAAACTTTCATGAACTTATTTTAAAAGTTCTTCATCTATCAGTAATAAAATATTATTTTCATCAATTTTTATTTTGAATTCATAAAAAATTAGTAAGATACGCAATACATGTTTGTTGTTACGTTGCAAAAAAAGGTAATAATGATATTTCTCTTAAATTACTCTACATCAGTAAAATGTTCGTGTAATTATAGCGTGTATCCTTAATCAAGCCAAACAGGGATACTTTAATAAGTACTCACATTTCCGTTAATGAACTGTTTAAGTTAGCCAACAATGTAAACCATACTTAAAAGAGTATCCTATGCACAGAGAAATTCTGAAACGTCTCATTATTATCAACGTATACTTAAAGTTTAAATTGCGAGCATCAGGTAAGTTAGACGAAATTTTAAAGTTCATTTTTATGAAGTAAGGTGATCCTTATAACATAGAGAGGGTTTGCATTATTTATCTGACGTAGCATTTTCTTTGTGTCATCTTTCTTAAAAAGTAGGCGTATCTAATATATTCACGTATTTCTCAAAAAAATGACGCACGAAATTCTTGTGTTGGAAATTTTAAGCCATACATAAGATATAAGTAAGATATACATAGAAATATAAGTAAGACTTAGAGAATGTTTCTTATGAATATACAGGTATCGTGTTACTGTTCGTAGATATTTGGACTATTTGCAGCCTATAATTTAAATATTAATATTTCAATTTCAATAGATATGTTAATATGATGTTACTAAGAATTCTTCAAATATTTTGAGTAAACCAATTAGAAGAATAGAAAAATATTTGATTTTGAAGAAATATAACTCGAACTAAATATCTTGCTTATGAAATTAGTGAAATATAATTAAAATTAATTATAAAATTATTAACGCTTAAAGGTTAATACAAGGGTTTAATGGGACTCTTATGCATAAAAATTCCCGTTTCTGGACATTTAGTCTTACAGACTTGAAATTGGACAAGATAATTTTTTTTGTTGAGCAGAGATCCGTTGAGAACGGGTTTTACGGATATCGACTCCCACGACTAATTTTGGGTTGTATAGATAAAGACAAAATTCCTAGTTTTGAACAATTTGACTTAAATACTTGAAATTTGGGAAGCATGTTTTTTTTTTCAGAAAAGACTTGCTAAGAACGGGTTTTGTCAAAATTGACTCTGAAAGAAGGATTGGAGATGTTACGAGGATGTTATATACAAGAAAAAATTCATTTAAAACTATATTAGACTAACTCCCTTGAAATTTGGAAAGTATGTTTTATTATTTATTTAGTAATAGAAATTGTACAATAATGAGTTTTACGGAACATGACTTCCAAGAAAGGTTACAGGAGTGTAAGAAATAAAAATTCTTCCGTTTTCGAATTTTAAGTCATGTTCTTTTTTATTCAAAAGGCGAGAGTTATAAGAATGTTTTAAAATACAACTAAAGCATTAATGGGTAAGACTTTTATATGAATAACTTAAAACCAATTGTATAATATCATAGCATCATGAAATAATCTGTAAAGCGAGTATAAGTAACGGCTAGTACATCTCTGGTTTAAACAAAAAATTATATATTTGCTTAGAAGCATACACTAAATCAGATATGAATCGTTCAAATCTAATATAATAAATATAATATTTCGTAAAGAGTATATTTTTTACACTTATGAAATGAACAATCAAACTATTTTAAATTTCAATGTGCCAAAATTAATATCATTCATATCCAATGTCTCGTGTATTTCATTAGGTAAAATACCTATCAAATCTGAATTTCTGGGAAAAAATGAGGATATAAGGCTCTGCTGCTTTTTAAGAAAATTAATTTAAAAAAATTCTAGTTATTCATTTATGTACATTTAATTTGAACTATATGTATTTTAAGGAATACTTGAAAAAATCATTACCATTTAAGCCAATAAGCTTACCTGTAAAAAATAAGCTTCAAATTAAGCTCTAATAAAATAAAGCTATAAATTTTATTATTGAGTAAAAAAATCTGTATTATTGTTTAATGTATTTTACTTTTTGCAATGATTAAATACGTAAATTTGATTATACGCATCGTTCTGCACAAAAGAAATATTGTACACAGAATATTATCATAAGAAAACTAGCTTACTTATACCTACAAGACGAGTTTCATTCTAAATCTAGTTCATATTCCTATAATAAAATAACAAATCTATCAGATTATCACTTCAAAAAAACAGAATATAATTTTCAAAAACTCCAGTACTAATTGCAATTGCATTTATTTAGTTATTTATTTCAGTATCATTTCAAAGACAAGAAACACAAGGTCTTTTATGGACGGTATTACATAAAACGATCTCACATCGAAATTCACTGCGTTTCCAGAAACACAACATCAAATATCCTGCTAGAATATTCCCTAATCCCAGACCTCCACGTTACCACGAGAGTTGCATTATTTAGGTATGACTGCCGGCTCCGACAACGGAAATGTATTGCTTGCCCTATCCATTCATGTGGAAAGTTGCTATAAGTGCGACCAGAAATGCGTGACTACCTCTGTTCAAGGCAGACTGTGTTTATTTCAGAACTGAGAGAATTGCTATCTCATAAATACAGAATGATCTTTGTATTATGAATGAAACGCACTGGACGATGAATCGTAAAATTCCGCTTCTAAGGTATGGGTATTCTGTAAAAGCGGATTTTGTGATATGAACAGGTCTCCAAATGGCCATTTTGTGCTGGGTTTACAAAGTGTGATTTATTGAAATTGAAAATCCATTGTATGCTGCTGTGTTATTCCTGTAATAGTATAGGTCGAAATGTTTGGTAAAAATATTTATTACAGATTATATGCATATACGAGCATGCACATGCACACATTTCGGTGTACAGAAGTAGAAAAATTAGTCAAATATTTGAATTTGAAATAAAGATTTATCGAATGTTTTGCAGTAATGTTTGTTCCTAACTATATAACTGTATGGAAAACGTACAGTAAAATCTATAAAATATGTTTAGTTTAATAAGTTCAAAATAAATAAATTTGTGCCGGTACTATCCGCGATCTTCTTACTAATTCCTCTTGGAGAATTTTTGGTCTTTAAAAGTTATTTTATTATAAAACTTTATCATGAATTTACATTCCTTCTACCCTGTGACCCGGCTAAAGGTGTGAAAGGAACTGAATGATCATACGACATGATGAATTCCAATTATTTTGTTTATTACTATAATCCCCTCAGACACAAACAACACTTTAAACAAGATAATTCGAATCAGTAATAGAGCAAGAGGGTGCGAGACGTGATTGCGTTGGGGAGAATATATTCAATCATGCAGCTCTAGCTTTAATATAACTTTATACACATAGCTTACGTATTTAATGACCGCGCTATTAGTTTAACCTTCTAAATATCAATCTAAGATCACAGTACTTGAAATCTTGTAGTCTTATAATTACTTTAAGTTTACTTTAACACTTCCCTCTAGATAATCTAATCACTTTCTTAATATCCAAACTTCTGGTTTCTTACTTTGTTTACGTAGACGTTTCACTACTCATTTACTTCACTTCTAATCTATTCACAATTCACTAACCCTCAAAGTCGCGAATAAAGAATATATATATTAAACTTATTTTGCATATCACGTTCTCTGCCTTTCGTAGAAGATTGGTTGAATATGCTGGCCCAAAAGAATTCCCCAGAGGTTGAGTGGAAGTACGCTTATAGGTCCGTCACAACTTCCTCCCAAAGAAAAGAACGTGAGCTTGCAAATTAAGACTACTATATAAAATCTAGTCTTTCAGGTTAGAGAAGAGAGAGTTAGGGTATACTCTGTTAACGGAGCAGTACTTAATTAACATAAAGTGAGGCCCAAATATTTAGTAATTGATAATTTTTACTTGTAAGTTGACGATTTGTCACTTTAGATTTAATCTAGATTACGTAGCTAAGAAGTCAGAGCAATTGAATTGACGTAAGTGTCCCAAGTAATTAAATTCTTCTCATATATCGCGTACTTCGTTAATTGTCTTCATATTTATTAATCGGGTGCATCTCTTAACTTTGGGTGATCGAACTTGTGCTGAGGTTGATATTGATAGTAAATTGATATTATTTTGAAATATGGGTAGTCTTCTTTCTGACCTCCCCTCACTGAGGGAAGAGAGATAGCTTCCCTCACAAATTGAAAATTTACCTATTTTATTTCCAATTTTATTCTGAGTAATGGACCATTCTGTATCAGGGAGTAATGAGTAGAACTGTAAGGCAACACAAGGACTATTTGTCGATTGACCTTTAATTCTGAACAATAGCCGAAGAACGATGACAGCTTTTGAGCTATCACCCTCTCTCCGAATGTCTACTCTACGCCAATGAGAGGACTTTGAGCCTCGAATGATTTAAAGCGAATCAGCCCCACTACACGGCGTGTCTTCTGTGGCCCCAGAGCTCTAACTCAGGACACACTGACTACGAATTCATAGCAATGACCCCTAGGCTACCACGTGCGGCCTCTCCATTTTCTATCAAAAAATACACATTAGCAGCAATATATGTAGTTATGATGGTACTGACAGCCTTGTTTATTGTTTAGAAAGATTTAATTGATGAAATTCTGATGAGTTTATTCCGATCACAATCAGTTATTATTTATTTAAAGGAACACTAAACGTTTAAGGAACTATTATTAGATAAATTTAAGCGTTCATAATCGGTTATAGAAATACGCCTATAATTATGTTAGTTATTGTCTAAATTACCCAAATACACAAAATAATAAAGACCGTTGCTTAAGAAAAAAGTTAAAGACCATGAAAGGATTACCAGAAACAAACGAAATTTTTTCACATAATTTACAACAAATGTTTAAATAAATAATCAGCTTTACGCAGTGATAAAACAACAAATGCCAAAATCAAATACAACCACCCCTACACATTAATGTAAATATGTATAGATGTCTTGACATTGTATCGTACAGATTCTAAATGTCATGTAGAGAGCAATGAGATTCCATCCGGTTTTAATTTGTAGCCTAATTTTATCCATATTCTCTTCCGAATAATGATGGAGAAATTTATGAAAGCATCAAGGACTGCTGCAATTCTAGACATGCTGAATTAGGAGACATATCCAGCAAATTTGAAAGCCAAACTTAAGCATGAATGCTGACGTTGATATGAAACATATCATTTTGATATCAGTAACCCCCCTCCCCCCATATGGATGGACATTTTATTCTTCAAATATAGTTTGAAAAGAAGTTACAGGAAGGTTAATATCTCGGGTTCCTCTACTTTTCTGATTTAGAGCCCATTGCTTAGAATCCTCATAATTTGGAGTAGTCGAGAAATCAGCCATTAAATCCTCACACCATAATTACAGTTTTTATCTAGAATGATGCTGAGTAATACTTTCCGAGTGAAGGCATTCACTCCTGTAGCGTCCGAAGAGCATGTGGCCAAAGTTATAGTCTAGAACAGGCATGTCAAACACGCGGCCCGCCAATACATAGGTTGCGGCCCACGGAGACATTTTATTAAATTATAAATATCAGTCTTTAAGGGCTTTTTGATTTTGAAATTTATTTCTGGTAAACTTTCCATTAAAAAATTTACAATATATTAACCTATAATCGATTCTTTTTTCTAAAGAAAATGATATTAAATAATAAAAATAGCCTTTGAATAAAAATTATTTTTAATATTTGATTACATTTTTTCATTTAATTTTACTATGGCAAATTAATTTTTATTAAATTCTTAAATGCATTAAAAAATATTATTTGCTATAGATCGCGCTATGACTCATCGTGTGTGCTGCCTTTTTTTTATTTCTCTTTGAAGTATCCAATCAACGAGAGACAAATAGAGTGATGTCAGAGGAAGTTGAAGATTTTTTTTTTTTAAATTTAAAACCCCCAAGATGACCAAGACAAAAGTGCAGTGTTTACTCAATCGTTTGTGAATGAACGTGGGTTTTGTTTTTATTCATATTGAACTAAAAAGTCATTTAATAAGAATATGATCAAACTTCAAGAACAGAGTAATAAAAGATGAACTGAAGATGAACATCTTAATTTACGAGAAAAATTGGAACTGCAATATTTCGATGCCCCAAAACAAGAAAAAAATATTGTGCCTGATATGCAAAGACTGTAATTCAGTTGCAGTGAAATATAATTTTAAAATGCACTATGACACAAATCAGAAAAAAAAATTATAAACAATATGTTGCGAAACTTTGCGAAGACGAGTTGCCGGAATTGAAATCAAATCTTCCAAAATGAAAACAAGAAAGTATTATTTAAATTTGTTGAGTGAGAGTGAAGATAAACGTCACACTGTTCAGCTACTCGAGAGCATTTGGCAACGGATCATGGTCAAAGGTGAGGACGAAACCTGAGCTGGTACCCCTTCTCCTAATTTTCATACCACACCAACGGAAGAACGTTTGAGCCTTGACATTTTTAACGTGCATCGGTCTCCACTGCATGGCCTGACTTCAACGGTACAAGGCTCGAACTCATATAAATCGAGTTCGTTACCTTGACAACTAGGCTACCGCGGCCCCCTAAATTTGTTGAAAGTAATGCAACTGCAGTAAAAACTAGTTATATATTATCACTTTTAATCGCAAGCACAAATTGAATCCATTTACTGAAAAATAATTTATTAGTGAATGCTTATTTAAAGCGTAACCGTTAAGCGTAAGTTTAATTAAGAATAACTGTATTTTTACCGGATTCGAAGCCACACTTTTTTTCCAAAGGTAATGTTACAGAAAATCGGGTGTGGCCTCGAATCGAAGAGAAAAATTATTGGATGGGATACTTAGAGCAATTACGGGTTCATGTTTGTACGTAATTAAAAGTTTATATAATACTGATAAAATAACTAGTTATTTTTTCTTTTTGTTCTCATTTTTAATTTATTTTAATTTCGTAAAATTTGATATTAATAAACCATTTTACATTTTGGGGTGCGGCTTAGAATCGATGGTAACTTAGATTAGGGGAAAAAAGAAAAGAAACGGTTTTATATGTCCAGCACAAATAAAAAAATGTTTTAAAGTGTAAGTCGAAATTCTTTAACCAGCAGAGGTGATGAAATAGTTGAGAATTATAGTTGAGTCGAGTAATGTATTATGCATAATACATATTTTTGATGAATTTTTTAAAATTTTGATGAAGTGTTCCTTGGAAAAGTTGGTTTGTCGTGCAACTGATAATGCACTTACCATTACCAGTATTACTAAAGAGATGCAAGAATAAAAGAAACAAGCAAACAGCATGATAAAAATAATTTTAAACATTTTCATTGTATTATTCCATTGCAAGTACTGTTCTTGGGCATTACTAAGATATTGGACATGCTTTAAAATAGTTAGCAAAACTGTAAACTAAATTCGAGAATGTAGACTTTAGCATCGTGGATTTGCTGCATTTCTGGGAAATATAGAATGTGAATTTATCGGTCAACCATGTTCTACGAAAGTTCGATGGATTTCGAGTCATAAAGTGTTAAGATGATTTTTTAAATTGCTGAATGAAATCATTATTTTTTCTTGGAAACAAAAAAAATATGAATTTGCTGAATTAAAAGATGAACATTGGGTAAATTAATCTCAGTTGATATAACAAGACAACTTAACTTAAGCTTCAAGGCAAAAATCCTTTTGTTACAATGCTATTTGAAAATAATAAGCTTTAAGCAAAAATTATTACAAACAGAAAGAGAAAATTTGTCTCACTTTTGAAAGCTTTCAAAATCTATTGATTAAATAACTTAAATTGAAATTTACAGAATATTCTCACCAAATTAAATTGTTATAAATAGAATTCGATAGAACATTTTTCGATTTTAAAAATTTTGAATTACAATTTCGTTTCTTAATTTCACCTCCATCTATCGATATTGAAATTGTTGATGAAATCTTAAATGGAATTAATTTAAAAATCTATTGTGAATTTTTGATGAAGCAAAAATGTTTGAAAATTGAAACTCTAGATTTGTACTTATTCATCTGTAGATAGGTTTCTTAAAACGTTATCATTTGTTACGCGTATAATCAGTGGCTATGTTTAGAAGTATTTATTTATGCAAAAAACTTTTTCATTTAATGAAAAATAATAAAAATTCAAAAAGGTCAAGATTAAATGATCAACATTTATCATTGTTTTTTAAAAATTATATCAGCTCAATACGATCGCCTAAATTTTGATGATTTGCTTTGAGAAAAAAAAACGATGTTATAAATATGTTCTAAAAGTAACATTAAATTGTATTTCGTGTTATAATTCTTATTTAAAACAATGTAAAACACAATTTAAAAAATAAAATGAAATATTAAACGATTATTATGCATAATTATAATACATTGAGTTTTATAAATATAGAATACAATCATTTTAAAAACCCTGCTTTATTAATCTTTTGAACATTGAAAACATGCGGCCCTCAACTTAATATAAAATTGTTCCTGTGGCCCTTGATATCAAATGAGTTTGACATGCCTGGTCTAGAACAATGGTTCATAAACTGTGATCCGTGGACCTCCGGTGTTACCCAGCGGTTTTCTGGGGGTCCACGTAGATTTCTCTTTCACAATGCTAAGATTTAACTCTTTTACAGATAATGAAAGATGACATCGTCGTCTAGATCACTGAATAGTCCCCAATAAAAAATTATTCTAGATCATGTATTTCGATCAAGAATATTAATTTAATTAGTTTATTTGCAATATTTTTAATTAGATGTTTACTGTGTACTTAAAGGAATAAAAAAGAAGTGCTAAAAAGTCTGCATAAAAAAAGAGATGTAGTCTTAGGGTTATCATGGAACCTTTAAAACTCTCAGACATGCTTTGGGAGTCAGGTAGGGGTATTCAAAATTTTGGGGCTTCATGATGTCCGGCTGATAACAAAAAAAAAAAGATGGGGGGGGGGCTGCGATTGAAAGTTTGTGGATCACTAGTCTAGAATGTTGAGGGAATCATCTGAGGAAACTATTTGTTGTCAAAAGGAAAGCTATTTGAAGTGTTGGTTAATCCAGTGAAGCTACAGGCTGAAGGACCATTGTTGGAATTCATGGTTTATCAAATATCTTGGGCAAGGGGGACAGACAATAAAGTATAAATAGACAAGTTCCAATATTACAACAATGTAGCAAATGACATACAGATGAAGTGTCTGTTTTGAGTTGCATTACGTTGCCCATCATAGTGACGTTACATTGCAATGTCCTTTGCTGATTTTTGACGACCGTTTTTCACTGTTGATCTATTACAAATTTTACCACTGTTGAGACGTGCGAGTGGCAATTTTACGATATGAAATTTCATCTTCACAAAAATTATGAGGTGCTCAAAAGACATTTCATGTTTTAGGAGAAGCATATAGACTTTTAATCACAGATTAACATCAGTCAGACAAAACACCACATTTACAAAGTTTCTATGCATGACTCACGAGGAAATTCAGATGGATTTTCTTGCCCATCTATAGATAATCACTTTATGATTCTAGTCATTTGCATATCCTAAATTGTTTGGCATTTCCTACAGGTTTTGTTTAATTTGCAAGATTTTTTCATGCAAAAAAATAATGGAAAAATCGCCATAAATGTTTTGAAAAATCATTTCATGACTGTTGAAATTTTAACAAAAAGTAGCACCTAAAATAAATCATATCCCAGATGATCAAGTGAATTATAGAGAAGCTGCTGACTAAAAAAGAACTTTAAAGCAGGGGTCCTTAAACTTTTAGGGCTGGTGACCCTGTTTTTTGTACATAAGTTTTGTGCGACACAATGGCCCCATAAGAACACACTCTAGCGTACATCTACGTATGTTTTATTTGGAGTATAATATTGTTTTACAGTAATAAACATCCGTAATAAGTGTTTACTTCGAATATACCGATACAGTAAGTTAAGTAATAAAAAAAACATTTTGTAATGTGATTACACGGTCAAAACAAACTTTTCTCTATTTATTTAATATAGTAATATTGAGTTCACTTCAGAGATTATCACCTCTAATTAACAACGCCATATGCAAGGTTTAAGTATCAATATTGTTACGAATTTTGTATAAAATAATGTAAATAATTTGTATTCGGATGTGCAATGCATTTATATTACTCTATGCTATATTTATTTCATGTTAAAATTGTAATATTCACAAGCAACGCCGTCCCTTACTTTATAATGGCGATTCAATGGGAACTTGGCGAAATATAGGAGATAGAGCCAATTTGGCGACTTTGGTGGCCAACTTGGTGACCATATTGGTGAGTTCGGGACCCTCTGGATTCTTCTAGAAATTAGTAGAGAAATCCACTAATTTCACGATCTGTGGCGCTAGCGCATGTTTCCAGAAATTTCGGCCCCTGCTATAAATAGAGCGATACTCGCCGCAACAGAGAGTCTGGTTTCAGCCAGCGAAAAGCGAGTCTGGTTTCAGCCAGCGAGTCTGGCTTCAGCCAGCGAAAAGCGAGTCTGATTTCAATCAGCGAGTAGTGAGCACTGTTTTGATTAGCGATTAGTATACTTGCCTTGAACTTGATCAGCTCGGCTGTGCTTGTGAATAATCATTTACAAACGTGTATTTTAGACACTGATTATTGTGTCTGAGTGCTGTTGAAGGTGTGAAATCCTTCTGTTATTTATTCTGTGAACTTTTCTGTTGAATCTTGTATTTGTAAGGATTGATTTACGCCAATAAATACACATCGCTCGCTAAGAACTGTCTTGTTGCTTACGACTGCTTTTGCATAAATTCCTCGAACCCCGATCTACGTAACAATATGAAAGATGTACTTTATTATTTTTAACTTTCTTAAATCCTGGAAAAATAATTGGCACCACCGGAAGAAATGCTTCCTCAATATTCTTTAGATTTGATCAATAATTTTATTTTATTGTTTTTAAAGATGAAAAACTCATCTAACATAAATAAGTTGCCGAAATAAGACACGACCCCTAGTTTAAAAAACACTACTTCAAAGCTTGGCTTTTAACAAATTTTAAAGGAAAAGGAATATATATATATACAAAAAAACTTCGATTTTAATAATACAAAGAATATTTGCTTTTTAGTTAAAGAATGCTAATCAGGACATCCAAACTTGTAAGACACAAAATTGTTTTGGATTGTTATCACATTTTATCCATAAAATTACATTATCATTGAAAGCGATAAATGCACTATTTCTCTTATCTTCTAAGATTTCAACGTAAAAAGGTCATTCTTAGATGTAATACGAATTTAACGTCATCAAGAGAGAAAATTCAAAGTTGATAAGCTCTTCAGCAGTTTGAGACTTACCATTTAAAGATAAATAAAAAACAAAGGAAAGCCAAAAGATTAATAAAATCAATACGATATTCGTAGCGAGGCGAATTTTTATTGTTGCCATTCTACCAAAACAAAATTGGAAAGTTTCGATCATATGACAAAGTAGGCATCTGAGTTGACACTCCAGTTAACCTTAAACCACAATGTTATAATTATAACGTGTTCAATTTTATTAAGTTTTGTTAAGAATATTTTTAACCATGAGGTGATTAAATACTCCAGTAATACCCAAAGTTGTCTATTTCGACCCTCAGGGGTCTATGACGACCTGTAAGGGGTCCATGTCAGCGGGAAGAAAATTTAGGGTCATGACGCGTAAATGGGTGTCTACTCGGTAGTGGCCCTTCATTAGACCAGATCGTGACTCTAATTTTAAAAGAAAACTTAATAAAGTGGAAACCAGATTTTACTAATTTAATAGATTTATTTAGGAAATTTAATGAGAGAGAGAGAGAGATGAATTTGTAGTTAAGTCACGGCATAAGTTTGATTCAAAGACCACCTTTTCAGCGTTGCAAGTCAGGATTAAGCTAAAGTAGCATTTTTTAGAACGACACAATTTTTTTTTCCATTTTTTAAATTTGCCACAGTCAATCTGCTAGGAAAATGGCGTTTTAACCTACGCCTAACATTTAAATGCCCTCTAGAAAAATTTTGGAACTATGTTTGAGAGAGTGCGTTGAAGATGCTTTGAAAGTGCTTAGGCAATGAATTCATATGGTCTCATTGAAAAACAACAACAAATGTTATAACTGATCGGAATGGGCACTAACGAAGATCTTAAAAGTAAAATTTAGAAATGGATTTCCGCAATTTTGACTTTAAAAAGACATACCTGTTACTTACCCCGAAGTATAGAATATCGGAGGGGGAAAAAAGAAGGAAAAAAAACCTCGATATTTTTTTATATATTAATTTGGGAGATTTTGGGTTAAACCTGAAAAAAAAGAGTAATGCCAAATATTGGAAATTTTTTATTGAAGCACCAGATTCACCCCTCCCAAAGCTCATATATTTTATGTATTAATTAAGTTTCAATTTAATTAATTAACATTTTTAAATTTTTAAATACTATCCTTGACTGCAATTAAAAATTGAAATCTTTTAATATAAGTAGTTTTATACAAGTGGTCAAAAAGACATTTGATAAAATTGCAAAAATTCAGTATTAGGTAAGGAGGGGTCTATCGGAAACCGAAACACATGGCTAGGGGTCTATGAGACAAAAAAGCTCTGAAACACTCTCTTTCTTAATTTAAGAAACATATCAAGCGAATAAAGCATTATGAATAAATTTTTCATTGATACAATATGTTTCAAAATACAAAATATTACTGGTGACAGCAGGCAGACACGTTAAGATAAACAAAATCAATCAGCAAATAGTTAACCAATATATTAAAATCTCTCCTCTCTTTTATCTCTCTCTATAAAATAATGGACTAGATGAGTGACTCAGTGAGCGTTATATTAACGTCGCCCTATAAAATTACACGAGGGCTGTTGGCGATGGACTTCGTAATTTTGAAGAATGGTCAACTGACGATGGTGGTAAATCAGCTGGCACCCTTTCCACTTACTTCTACACCACACTAACACAGAAAGTTTGACCCTCGACAGATTTAACGTGGGTCGACCCTCTTTAAAGGGTTAGTCTTCAGTTGTACTAGTCTCGAACTCATGATACGCCAGCCATAAGCCCATGACTTTGACCATTAGGCTACCATTTTCATTCCATGGTGAACATCACAAATACTGTAGACCCGGGGTGGGCATTACTTCGATCGCGATTGACCGGTGGACCACCTAGACATTTTGGGGTGACTGCCTAAAAATTTTACCAGTTAATAATTATTTACGGAAAATTCAAGATTGGCTGACAGTACGCATACTAAGCCTTTTACTGACTGTATCTACCAAAACTAACTTAAGATAAAAATATTTTATTTCTTTAATGTATATTGAATTGTTTCATAATAAATGTATCATTTCATATTATAATTATATTTGGAGCTATTATTATTATGTTTGTATCGCGTTTTGCTTTAAACACGGTTTTAAAAGTGTTTTTTTTTTATTTTACTTCTGTAGGTAAGTACATATTCCGTACTTATTATTAAGTTATAATAACAACCTCTTTCCATTACCTCATGACGCCTACGACATTGGGCAACGTACACAAGAATTTTTAAAAGGAGGGTTAAAAGGAGGTTTTTCGAGGGTTGAAGGTATACCATTTTCGTATTATACCCCAATACGCAGCCAAAAATATTTTTCAAAAAACAGCAACAAATAAATTACTAAATAAATAATTAACATTAATAAATAAAAAAAAATTACTAATATCAAATACCTAACTATACTGTATATATACTATATATATATACATACTATATATATATGTGGGACTATAATGAATCGTTAGAAAATGAGGGGTTATGAGAGGGAGGGTCTGAACCCGTGGACCCCTTCCCCGCCTTTGTGGACTCCATTGACACTCAGTAGACCGCAACTCCTTGAAAATATCAGAAGTAGCCCACACCCTGGAAAATTTTGCCCACCCCTGCTGTAGACTTTCAGAAAATTTTAAAAAAGGGCCAGTAAGAAATAGGTAATTTATGTTTTAATTAAAATTAAATTTTGGGGAAAAAAATAAAAAAATAAAAAATTTTATTTGACGTTTAAAAGTAAACAATTTTATGTTTAAAATTAATGTTGATTTAACATTTAATTAAAAAGTCTCAAAGAAAAAACTTTCTCAATAATAGTATAAATTTTATCTCTGAATTTTACGGGAAAGTAACCAATAAACTCTTTTCGTAGACTCCAAAATTAAAATGGCTACCTTAGGAAAGACCATAATCTCAGAAAATTTCAGAAAAGCAAAATTAAAAATCAGAAACGTTAATTACTTAGCGCGAATTCGACTTGAGCGTTTCGGCAAATATCGCGTTTTAGTTTTCGTCTTTCATCCTTGACTAATGAGTCGACCCCCGCCCGAATCATAAATTAAACTTAAAAGACCCTTAAGAAAAATAAAAGATATTGATTTCTTCCCCAATTAACCTCACATTTAATTTTAGATATCATATGTTATTGCAAGAATAAATGTAAAATTAAAGATTATCAATATATTCGCACAATTTTGAATTAATTGAACAATCTAGTATCGACTTTTCTTTCAATTCATTCTATAATTTTTCAAGAGAAAAATTCTATTTGGCTTTCTTAAATTGTTTTTCAAATAAGTGTAATTTTGTATAATTGAAAGCTGAATGAAATTCCATAAATTTAAATTTAGAAAAAGTGTAAAGAGTTATTTTTCCTGAAGTGCTAAAATTTAGTAAATGATATTTGGCGTAGTTTCTTGTGCTTTTAGCAGAATAAAGGACATTATTTTTCCTAAAAAGTAAAAAGTTATCAAAATAAGAAACCATAAAATTTTCCTGAGAATCTATACGGAATTGAACAAATAATAGCTTATTAAAATGCATCCGAATTTGTAAAATAGATGATATAAGTAATGGGGTCCTTGAAAAATCACACATTCTCATTTAACCCGAAATATGTCGCGCGGTGCATAGTGTTACCACAGTCTCACGAAATCTTTAATTCTGGGGAAACTGTTTGATATCAATTAGCTTGTCAGTGTCATCTTATATGATAGTCTTAATGAGAACTAAAATGTGTTTCTCACATCTCTCTCTCTCTCTCTCTTTTGGAAATGCCAAAAGCTCTTTTTACAAATCTTAAGGCACTTGGAGTGACTGAGTTCCCCACACTACCACTTTAGTTCCAAAGCATTTTCAATGGTCAGGTTAAATTTTTTCCCCATTGAATGATTTAGTGGTTTTGATTGTTGTGCTGTATAACCCATGATGGTTTTAATGTCTGTATGACAATATATTTGTTACCGGCAAAGTATGAAATCCGGTATTCTATAGAATGCCTAAATCTAGCCGGCAATGTATGAAAGAATTCATATTTCACACATTGCCTAGGCATTCTATAGAAGGCCTAATGAGAAACCGGCAAAGTGTGAAATACATCTCAGATTGATTTCGAATATTGTCAACTGGCAAGAAATAAAACTTTTAACGCGTGTCTCAGGCTCGGAATATGTTAGTTGTACAATCTGTTAGTTGTATCGGAAATGTCAAAACACTCAATTTTACTTAAACTTCATCAACAAAAAATTGGTGTTTTTCTATGCTACCTGAAAATGGAAGAGCAAGCTATAGTGTTGGAGAAGGAGTCATGGTCTATAGCAGGGGTCGGCAACCTATGTCACACGTGCCACATGTGAAATGCGGTACAATTCTCAGAGGCCCTTTGCACTATTCAACAAATTTGTAAATTTTTCAATTATTTCAAAAATACTCTACTATGTGGTTCGCTGAACCATTTTGGTAGATTGGTTTGACACGCAACAGGTAAAATGTTTCCGACCCATGGTCCAAAGACATGAAACAACTATTCGACGGCTAGTTGCCCAAAATTCTAGTTGATGCTGCCAAAAAAAATGTTTTTTTCTTAACTGAACTTACTTACTAGAAATTAATAAATGATATACAAAATTCTAAAATGACTTCTAAGAAGTAACTCGGGGACTATTGGTTGCTGAATAGCTATGATGTGATGTTTGCGGAAAATAAAAGCAAACTCATTTAATCTGTTAAAGAAGGTGTCAGTACCATAAAACAGTTTTCCCCAACCCCTGGTCAGAGACTTAGCTGTGAAAAAACGAAGGTGTACAATGGTACAGCGAAAAATAAGTGATTAATTTACACAATAAAGGTAAAATTGCGACATTTTGCTTGGCCGCGGTAGTCAAGTGGTCAAGGTATCGGACTCGTGACTGGCGTATCATGAGTTCAAGACCAGTACCACTGAAGACCCGCCGTATAGGGGCGATGTACGTTAAATCTGTCGAGAGCTCAAGCGTCCTCCCGTTGGTGTGGTAGTTAGGAGAGTGGGTGCCAGCTCAAAAGTCATTCTCGTCACTTGACCATGGTTCAAAATTACGAGGTCCGTCGCCAAAAGCCCTGGTGTAGCTGAACAGTGCGTCGTTAATATTCACTCACTCAAGCGACATTTTGCACCTATTTTGCTTTTTCTTCAAGCACGTTTCCCGCATGTCATGATTTTCAATATACGTATAGTATCCGGTTTCATATACTTCATAGATTGCATTCGGGTTTCGGTTATCCGAACAATCCCGTATCCGAACGGTGTCCGGTTCCAATTGATTCGGATAAACGACGTTCTACTGCAAGTTATGAAATCAAAGCAATTTAAAGTATACATAATCAACGTCCCACCCTCAGCGGGCCACCATAAAATTATCAAACGTTTAACGTTTTTTCCCCCAATGGAGCTGCAGATTGGTCTTTTTACCATTTTCAGATCTAGTGCATTCCCCAGGGGCTGGTATCCCTTTTTAGTGCGATACCATGTAGGCGATACCAATTGCCACCGCTAAATAAATGTAAATGTATATATGGCTTATAAAAAAAAGAAAATGACATCTGCGATCTCTATTGGATTAAATTGAAACTTTGGAAAAAGAAATTGATCAAGCAATGGAAAAACTGGATGAAATAATTGATATTGACCATGATAGAGGAAGCAAATTTAAGAAAAGCAATGAACTTGAAAAGTTTGAGTTCGAAGGAAGATTTTTCAAATGCTATCTAAAAAACTCTATTAAAAAAAGATATGAAGCAACAAGTGTACCACAAAGCACGTTGTACATTGACAAAATGTCACAAGGAAGAAAAAGTTTAAATGGTATTTCTCGCTCGTCTAAGGACAGTGAAATACAATAACTTGAACACAATGTGATTGTTTTGCCTGCAAATACCATGCCTGTAATGTTAGTGTAAAGCGTCTGTGACTTGTGTCCTGTATTAAAAAACGCATATTTGAAAATTTTTAGTTCAGTTCGATTGGATTTTTTCTCAAATTGTCAAAGCAAAATTGAAAAGTCCTTAATTTTTGTTTCTATTAATTAAATTATTCACTTGAATTACGATTTTTATGGTGTACAATAAAAATAATTATAAAGAAAGATTAATAATTATAAAGCGGGGTGACTGAGTCACCCCGTTTGACCACTAACGTTAGTATTGAGTGCGCGCCTTCTCCCACGTCAAATTCTTTAACAGTGGGTAAGTATAATTTCTCTTAATATAGTTATTTACTTGCAATACGATTTTTATCGTTTAAATTTAAAATATTTATGAAGAAAGGATTGGGGTGACTCCGTCACCCCGTTCCGCCACTAAATGGAGGATCACGCCCTCTCCTGGGCTAAGTAATATGAAAAGCTACTGAGTGAGTGTTTATTAACATCTCACTGTAAAGCTGGAGAGTGAATGTTAATTAATATCGCAGTATAAAGCTGGAGAGTAATTGTTTATAAACATCGCCCTGTAAAATTGACGAGTGATTGAGTGTTTATGAACGTTGCACTGCAAAGCTGATGATTGAGTGAGCGAGTGTTTATTAATCGCGCTCTCTGAAGCAACATGAGAGATATTGGCAGCGGATCTCGTAATTTTGAACCATGGTCAAGTGTCTACGATGCCACCTGAGCTGACACAGCTCTCCTAAGTTCCACACCATGCTAATGGGAGAACTTTGAGCCTTGACAAATTTAACACGGAATAGCCCATCTATACGGTGAGTTTTTAGTGGCACTTGGTCTCAAACTTGCTACTCGAAACTTAATGCTGGAACTGTACATAGTTTTTTAAAAAATCATCATAAAATTCTACTAATGAACTTTTTAGTTCGTTCTGAGGGGGTCGTCCGTTGAGAGGGACGTACGCAATTGCTCCTCTTGCATAGAAATCTGCATTGTGAAGGCACCGTAGTAGTGGAAAGTCTGTGGTAACATCTGGTTACCAATTACATTCGAACCCTCCTGTCTATCTGTAAACCCGGCTAGATGTGTAGGAGGAACTAAATAATCCACAGACATTATTCCAATCTAATTTGATTTATAATTATTATTAAAAATTATGAAACAGACACAACACAATTCTAATTAAAATATATAAACAATGTTAGAGTGCAGAGGTGAGATACTCAAATGCGGGGATACTATTACAGACTCTCAACTGAATCTAAGACAGCATAAATACGCTCATTTACAACATGTCGCACCCTAATAATCAGCTTTTACTTAATCAAGAGTACGATACCTGAATCCTTAAGGCTTCGGCTCCTTCACGGGAAACTTCAGGCACTTTCTTTAGCTTGATCAAATGACGATAGCTCCACGCTCTGTGATCTTTAATTCCACTGCTTTTCAATCTTCTCTAACCACTTCTACTTGCACACATCAAACGTATCAACTTAAGCTTGTTAACAACTACGTGTCAACAGATCACTTCTTTTACTTTACTTCACTTCACTTAACTTGACCTCATACTTCACACTTTTTCGACTGGCGAAAACCGAATTTATATAATATTCCTCATTTACATAAATCACGTTTGGTTTCTTGATGAAGGTTGCTTGAAATAATTATTTTGTTTGAAAGAAAAAAGAAGAAATTAGTAGAAACGCGTATAGATCCGTCACAAATCTTCTTCCTGATGTTACAAAGTAATCTGCAACGAGATGCTCACAATATTGGTTATTCTTCTTTGGGGCGAATGAAATAGAAAACGGTCTTCTGTAGGTGTTGTAGATTGTAGTGGGTCCAGAAAATATCTTCATGATGCGGAATCTTCAGATTGATTTTGATCCCAAAACAATTCTATTACATTGCGAGACATATTGAAACATTTAGCGTTAGCAGCATCAGTCTGTGTGTGACAACATTTCTATTCTATTTTTAACAAAAAGTAAATATTTGTATGATAAAAATACAGACACAAACCTTTAAGGAACTACAAAATTATTCAAAGTAAAAACAAAAAAATATATTTATTTTTAGCCATGATAATGAATGAATAAAATACAGTAATACTTGATTAATGCTACTTTGACTTATACGAAAACGCGGAGTTAGAATATTTTCAAATCTTCGAGCGTTATACAACTCTGTTACCTGATGAAACTGCTAACTTGATTGACGGTGCTGTTGATCTTGCCAGGTAAATAAATTTGGAAGAGGATAATGATAACGTTCAAGAACTGCTGGATTCCCACATTTACGGAACAACAATTGATGAGTTCATAAAATTGCATGAACAAGAGCAAGAAAGAGCCTTAGTCTTTAGACCGAGTTCAATCAGAGGATTGAATGAAGGTTGGAAATTTGACATAAAAACTCAGTTTAATTGAAAAAAAGGGTTAAATTTTTTTTTAAAAAAATTAAACTCCAACGAAGAACGTGTTTTTTTCCAACAAAACAAGGAATAAATATAATCATTAGCATTGTGACGTATGTACGTCCCCCTTTGAGACATCTGGGTCTTGCTTTCCACGGCCGGATCAGTTTTTAGAAGTATGATGACCACACGTGCAAAAACACCTGCAGTCGCTAATATACTGCGACGGACGTGTCTTAATTAGCCCCTGCAACCTTTGGAACCGCGGAGAGACCGCAAAAGGGCCGTGAGAGAAGAGAGTGGACAGCGAAACCTTCGCAGTAGACAGATACCAAAAATCCCTCCTTCACAAAATTATTTTGGAACTCTAAAATCATCTCATAGTGCAAAATTGTATAGTAATGTAAATAATAGCTGTGACCTAATTAAACTAAATTATTATATTTCAAACACGCTGCTACCATTATTGAATCAAACGTCACAGCATGCTACGAGGAAATTTAGGAGAAGAAAAAATTCTCTTCGCGCCGGCAGACATTTCGTTAGATTTTAATATGAAGCATTCTAAATTAAAATAACTTTAGTTTGCAGTTTTGTATATATGATAGGTTCCGAGCCTTTTTTCAACTGGCCTTTTACTTGGAACCTTTTTTAGTAAATATTTCCTTATCGCCATCTTTTCTAGTGGGTATTCTCTTACCGCCCACTCCCACTCTAGAGAAATACATAAGAATGTACGTAATACATAGTGAAAACAAGAGTTAAATTTAAAAAACAAATATTCAATTACTAATGGAATATATTTTTTAATTTAGTTTTTTTTTTTCTAAAGCTCCAATTTTTTATTTGTGAATCTGAAATAGCTATTGCCACAAATATATTTAAATGTGTAATATTATATATTTTAGTCATAGATAGGATATTGTTGGAATCGAAACGCTACTGAATTTCTTCCTTCTCTTCTTCATTTAAAAGAGTGGAATAAAAGTTTTAGCTTACATGTTATAAAGACTGGCAGGGGTTTTGATGGTACGAAGTAATTCATAATAAAAAAACTATTGCTTTCAAAATAAATATAAATTAACAGTTTCAGCCTTTAAAGACTCGCATGTTAATTAAATATGCTTACAAGGGATTATGTTTCTTGGATAATATACGTAATGAAATGCAGTGGACGAAACATTTTTCCTACTGTCACAGACAAAGACAACACGTGCACTACAGAAATAAAAATGCTCTATATCATTCAATTTAATGTAGGCCTGATTGTAATGTAATCTTTAAGTTTTTCATCCACTTCCCGAACTACTGAAATATGTGACTTTTCTTACACATGATACAGAAATGTTTTAAATACATACACTCAATATAAGGTACATCAACACTATTAAAGTTTACTTTCGTTAGTACAATCCGTGTTTTTTAGCCTTTTATAGAATATATTTCGTTAATTTGCCCAAGCCCCTCCGTGTCATCTCAAAGCCCCCTAATTTTCTCAGGATTTTTACTGCCCCCCTGAAAGCCTCAAACGCCCACGTTGAGAACCTATGGTATATATATAATTGTGTTTTTTAAGATTTTCTTCAACATTTTTTTGCCTAAATTATTATTTTACTTCGTCTCCGTCCTCTATACTAAACATAAGTTATACATATATAAATGCGAAACTTTTTTTTTACTCACGCGAATTCGACTTATGTGGTTGTTACTTAGCCCCTCCTATCGAGTTAATTCGGGGTATTAGAATAGGTTTTTTTTTAGAATCAAATGTTTGCTAAAACTTTCACAACAGTATTAATTCAAAATCCTGCAAGCATGTGATCAGAGCTCTTAAAATCTTACGATGGGGAATCATGACATTTTTACAATGATATCAAAAATGAAAGCAAGTGCTTTAAGTCTATTTTTTTCTTCACTAACCCTATGGTCCTTAATTTAAATGCAAACTTTATATGCCATGCTTTCTTAAGCATGTATGCAAACGTCTATCGTGGAGATCAGCAAAATTTATGTTTTCTTCCTACTGGAGATCTTTAAATTAAATTCATGTCCATAAATTAAGGATAATTCAGAATTTGGATGATTTTTTACGTGGTAGAATTATCGGACGACTGGAATGTGGATGTACCCAGCTGGAAGTATCCTAGGAACTTGGAATCGCTCAGAGTGTCATCTCCAGGCTTTGGTAACGATTCTAAGATGATAGTAATGTGAGTAGATGTTAAAGCACAGGTCGCCCCCGAGTTACAACGCCGAATGAGGACCGGTATTTAGCAGTTACTGCCAAAAGAAACAAACGGAGCACAACATCAGACCTATCTCATCACATCTCTTCAGCTACCGGTACGACAGTTTCAAGGCAGACCGGGTACATACGCTTAGGGCACATTGGTCTATATGCTCGTAGGCCTGTCAGATGTGTTCCCCTTACCGCAACTCCCTGTTGAATGCGATTAACCTGGAGTAGAGAGCATGCATTGTGGACACCGCAACAGTGGTCTTGTGTGATGTTTTCCAACGAGTCCAGGTTTAGTTTGCAGTCTGATTCTCGCCGGACTTGCATATGGAGAGCGTCAGGTACCCGTTACCACCAAGAGAACTCCATTGAACGACACCGTTACGGTGGTGAAGGATGGCTCGTTGGGGAGGAATTATTCTTGGTTCCAGAACTGACCTGCATGTTCAGAGTGTAACAATGACAGGCCACATCTATCGGGATGTCATTCTGAAACAACATGTACGTTTGCTTCGGGACGCCATGGGTGCTGAATTTCTGTTTATGGATGACAACGCCCGTCCTGACCGTGCAAACATTGTAGACGAATGCCTTCAATCGGAGGATATCACCCGCATGGATTGGCCAGCATACTCACCGGACTTGAATCCAATAGAGCATGTGTGGGATATACTTGGCAAACGAATTGCAGCCCGTCAACCCCCTCCCACCTGTCTACCGGAACTTCGGAGGGCATTGCTTGATAAGTGGTGTAATATTCCCCAAGATCAGATTGATAATTTGATACTCAGCATGCGTATTCATTGTAATGCCTGTATTACATCGTCCGGGAGACATACTCCGTATTAACCATCATACTAATCATGTTATACTGTTTTTTGTAAATAGGTTCGTTTTTGAAATTTGCTCCAAGGAGTAAAAATCGCAATTTTTATTAATTATTTCAAACATATAGCATCTTTTTTGCTCTTTACCTTTTGTTTAATAAATAGACTTTACAAATAAGTCAAATTTATTTTGCTTCTGTCTCTTTCTTTGCCTGAACTTCATTATCCTTAATTTATGGACATGACTGTATTTTATCCATTATTGTAATATAATTTTCCCTTAGAACCTCGCTAGAATTATGATTGAATACGTTGATTGTCTATTTTGATGCAAGAACTTTGTAACTGATTGTTTCTGCATTCTGAGAAGAAAGACGTTGCCTCACGCGGAGATTTATGAAGAATCAGCATAACAAAGGACTCAGCTTTCCCAGAGTTGCAAGAGCGGCATGTTCATCAAAATATGAGGACTATATCAAAGAAGTGCTTGACGATGTTGTAATATTGTTGCGTATTCAGTTTTCAAATATCAGTCCTTAATTTTCGTTTTGAATATTGATTATAACGACACACAACACACAAACAATTAAATATAAATTAAAAACTACTATTTTGTAGGTAGGCACATCCACCTATTTCGGGGGTCCGTTATCAGCCAAAGTTGCTTACAGACTGACTGAATCTCCCATGGGTTAGGGAAGGTTCACACATATTTCTCTTTAGGGATTACTGAGAAGCAAGCCGCGACAGACGATGCGGCTTCAGTGATGAATTTAACTGAAGAAGAGCGCCAAGAAGAAATTCTGCGAAAAAGATCAAATAAATATGTGGTGATCTGTAACCACCCCTTACATTAATACCTTCCAGTCTATCTGAAAACCCGGCTAGATGTGTTGGAGGATCTAAATGATCGAACGACATGATTCCAATTCAAACTGATTTATTGATTCTTATTAGATATTATAAATAGACGCAACGCCATTCTAATTAAGATGTATAACTAAGGCAGAGTGCAGAGGTGAGATTTAAATACAAGCGGGAATAATAATACAGAAATTCAACTGAATCTAGGACAGCTTAAACGCGCACAATTACAACTACGCCTCACAATAATAATCTGATTTACTTAATCAAAGTCACTAACCGTATATATTACTGCTGCGGTTCCTTCGTGACGAGCTTCAGGCACTCAAATTAGCTGGATGAATTGACGAAGACTCCACGCTCCATAATAGTGAATTTCAATACTTTTTATCCGCTTCTCTTCGCGCACATCAAAACATATCAAGCTCGCTTAACTTGTCAACAGCTACGTGTCGACTTCCCGGTCTCTTCCCTTTTCTTTAATTCACTTGACTTCTCACTTCCTCTTACTTAGTTCTCTTCAACTCGCAAAAACCGAATTTATATAATATTCCTTATTTACATATATCACGCTTGGCTCTCGATGAAGGTTGGTTGAAATAAATAATTTGAATTAAAGATAAAAAGAAGAGATTATTGAAAACCCGAATAGATCCGTCACAAATATACTGCATAATACATATGAATTATAGTTTTACAATTTGAGCAAAATGAGTATGAACAGTTATATAATTTGTATACAATGCGGGGAGGGGGGAGGACCACCCGGACAGAAGGTATTCTCTACCCCTAGTATTATATAAAAAATATTTTGGTTTCATTTAGTTTAATTAAACAAAAATTATTTTTTTAAAGAAACAAACTCGTTATAAATTGATTTATTCTGATGAAGGCGATATAAAAATTCAATGTACCTTTTTTTAATGAACAATTTTTTGATGTATAAATAATGCATGCGTAGATGACTAAATGTTTTTCGCACTAAGTAAAAATATCATTTACTTTAATACGTTATTTAGTAAACACAAATTGAAATTTTTACATTCGATTTCGATGTTACAGAAATTATTTACTCATTAGACATAAAAGTACATATTTTTTGCAAGCTACTCTGGATAAGTGCAACTGAATGATGTTTCTATATGTCGAACAATGTGAACAATGTGTGACAGGAAATATTAGGAAAATATATTGCTGCATGTCAAGCCGTTATGTAAGTAGCCATTATCTAAGGATAAACAATGACACCAGGTGCTCGATAGCTTCTCACCCGTGAGAGGAGGATTTGACACTTGCATTTCTCTTCTACTTTCACTAAGTGTGCAAGTGCTTGTATTCCCACTGCCATTGGCTATTTGTTTCTGTAGTGCAATCGTATTGTAGCTTATGCTATCGTGTTGAAAAAATAACAATGCTTTTTTCGAAGAATCGTAAGTGTTGTTTTGTTGAAGTGCCCTTAAACTTGTTCGAAAGGTTTTTGTCTTTTATTAATTTATTTTGAATTGAGAGAGGGTTGGATGCGTAGTGAGTATTGGTTATTGTTAGAAATTATATGATCAATAATAATGTCATTTTGAAAAAGAATGATTTTCTTTAAAAAAATTCACCCAGAAATAATCCAAATGTTATATATTATCTATTTTGTGGAATACATTTTCTATTTATATTCGTGAATGAAAAACAATGTAAACAAAAAAAAATGTTTGGTAAAAACAATTAAAATACTTGTTTGATAAAAAACGGGTTTTTTTTAAATCTGAGTTAGGTTTTCCTCTTAAAAAGTATAAAAACGTAATAAGTATTTTGCGAAATGCAAAAATAATTTTGTTTGATTCTAGATATTTATTTAGAATTATGGTGGACTTATTTGATCCATGCTGAAACACTCATATAGTATATATATGTAATAATTCCCAGTAATATTATCCTTTAAAATAACTTTTAACTACCAATGGTCCATCCCTTCAGGACCAACGTTTTAGTAATAAGTTAACCCGCCGCCTAACGAGAGTATTTTAAACTACACCTATCCACCCACTCAGATCATGTGATTTGAGAAGTCTACAAATACCGAGATTCCTGGAGACCAACTCCCTTTTGCTTCTGTATTTTGTCTGCGTAAACATGTAGCCGGCTGCAGCTTATTTTATGTGCGTGTATTATGTCGTCCTTGTAATGTCTTATGTGTTCAAGATGGATAATAAACAAGTTTTAATCAATAACCGGACGCCTCGTCAATCTCAGCCAAGGAAACCATCAACCATCAACAATAGCGATCATATTATAAAGAATACATTTCAACGGCCAACGTCGATTATATATATATACTTAAATCGTTAAGCTTACCAATTTCCCAAAATAATTAATAATATTTTCTCATGTTTAAGAAGTTGCAGGTTTTGTAAGAAGGTAACTTAAATGTTATAAGTGCCTGAATAACTTTTTTTAATAAAATTCAACCGAAATGTAACTAATAGAGAGAATAATTTAAAAAATGGGTGAAATTTTCAAAATTTTATTATTTTTTCAATAAAAATCATTTATCTGGTATTTTTATAAAGAGTAACTAAACAAGATTTTTTTAAATGAATTACTTTTCTCGCTTTTACTAGACCTAAATCATTACAGTACCTACAACTCGCATCGTAATTTTTAAGCAATGGTAATATTAGCATTTATTCTTGTCACATCTGTAGATAGCACTACCAGACAGATTATCTGTATGGTTTCCTTCTGGCGGAGAAACGGAAGCCACAGAAGACTCAACTGGTATGCATCAACGTGTGGAAATTTATAATGTTCTTGTATATACAGGGTGTTGCCAAATTCAACCAACAAATTCAGAGGAGTAAAAGTGTTAAACATGGGACGACAAATCACCACAGGACATGATATCGCAAAACCCGTTCACTCGGTGTAACTTGCATAAACAATTATGAAGGATGTAAGGTAGAGTGGAAACAAAAGGGACAATAAGAAGTAAGAAACACATTTATTAGCCGTAAAGCCTGTTTAAAATACTAACAATATATCACAGCTTGACGATGCAATGATAAGTGATTATCACAAGAATTGCTCGAAGGAAATGCCGTGTAAGTCATAACATCGCTCACATCGACGGACAAAGAATTGTTGGTCTCTTTCAAACAAATCATGTTTCTACGTTTGATGTGCAATCATGAAACGTAGACGGTCCATGTAGTGACATCCTCCATTGCAGCCGCCGGCGTTTAATACAAAACTGATTTCAGAGCGTCCCAGAAGAAGAAATTGAAGGGATTGAAATCTGGGGAGCGTGGTGGCCAAGTAACACGTCTGACTCGTTCAATCCACCTCCCGAGATATGTAACATGATGGTTGCATATCCCGGGAGCACCTGCGGGATATGCAACCTCCATGTTACCTCCATGTCATTGCACCGCAATTGAAAAATGAGCTGGACATCATCATACATGGATCACACGTTCTGGTGCGCAGTGGCTGGTACTCCTTGTTGCAACTCCAGTATAAGTGGGAAATTTTTTCATACGTGCAGGCTTTCCAACCCTACCAGGGTTCATAAAATTCCAGCATTCGTTCGGTCCCGCCCCTCGTTTGGCTCATTGTCCTACCGACGGCTACTATTATAGCAACTTCCACCGATTAATCGTGGTTTGCGAGCCATGTTCTATTGTGATATGTTTTTCACGGGATGGCTACTGTCACACCTCTGTAAATTTGACTGTCTTTATAAAAATCGTAAAATTTAGAATTATTTTAAGTGTTGATATATCTTTATTTTTTTTCTTGTATCACAATACAGATACCTCTAGAAAATAAATTGCATATTACACAGAATATTTTTCTTTTTTTTAGGGGGAAACTATGGAACTTATTTTCCTAGACTCAAAAGTAGTTAAAATAAAATTTGACCAAAATAAATCCAACAGAATGCCCTCTACTTCTAGAAGTTCCCAATATTATTTTTCTTCCTGCCTCAAATTAAACTTAACCCAGGACAAATTTTAAACAAGCTCTTAAATATGTTCTAATGAACGTGTTTAAAGTTTGTTAAAAATGCCTTGTATAATTTAGGAATATAATATATATTTATATAGAAGCTTTGAAGCTTCCCATACTTATTGAACATTAAATTCTGGTCCTAGGATTTTAAGCTAATTTCACTGCAATACCATAAGATACTTAACTCCAGGGAAAATAAAATATGTGTCAGAATTGCATTATATGAGATATCCCACCTGAGAGAAAGGAGAAATAAGCACAGATATGCATAGCATATTAAGTGTTTTAAAGATAATATCTAAATTCTTAAATACAAATGACTGTTTAACTTTGTCATTTATTAATGCTTTTAGGGGTAAAGGTTCGTGATATTTTTTTGCCGTCATTAAACATTACATATTCTTGTTGTTTTATGTATTTTATCTAGATAATTTTCATTTGTTATAATTCAACTTCAATTCGATGACGATTATCAGATATTGTCCTCAAACACTTTACAAAAATATATAAGAAATGCATCTAATCAAGTGCTTCTCAAACTTTCTATACTTGCGACCCAATTTTCAGTTATAACTTTCGCCCACCCTCTTCCATACAATCAAAATGCACTGAATTCAATAATAATATACTTTGACATAAAGCTACTATACGGATTTAATTATAAACCGTACAAATTATCAAGATAAATATCAAAGTTTGTATATAATTTTATGACATGCACATAGGGTCACTGGTAATTATTAAACTTGTTCTTAACTTTAAACTATTAAATTAATTATGAAACTGATTATGCAGTACTGATACATTTATAAGTGTATTATGTCAGTGTAAATATGTATTTTATCTTTTATTATCTCAGAATGTATTTTGTTTTGCTTTTTTTAGTAAATTAATAATTTATTTTTAAAAAATAATCTTTGGTTTTCGATTTTTTATACACTTGCGCCACCCTTGTAGGATTATTTATGTCCCCCTAGGGGGTGCGCTCCACTGTTTGAGAAACACTGATCTATTATATATGTAATATAAATATGCTCGAGAGAATTTATTAAAGATAATTAATCCATGCAGTGATTTTCATTAATTAAGCTTCAGTGTACATGTTCCATTACAAAAGTTCCCGGAATGATTTTTTGGTTTTGGCAACATTGGCTGGAAGGCGGTGTTTCGTATGGAAAAGTTGGTTGGGAGCCCTTAACTTCGAAATGATACCGGTCTTGGGTAGTTCTTGAGAGAGAGGCAGGGTCACTTCACGCGAGATATCTACAACACCTTCGTCGTGCACAAATGGACAACTTGTCCCACTTCCAGCGTCCCATGCCTCATTTTTTCCAGGATTTTGAACCATGGGAACAAAAAGAACTCATCTGATGATAGATTGGGCTGTACAGTGGCTGAGGAAGCGTGGCCACATCAGTTTGGTCAGCAACTCGTAAATACTGAGTGAGGTGTGACTTGAAGGGTTGTCATGATGCAAAATTCCAAATTTCGCGCAGACTTTCCTCATTTGAAAATCCTTCGTTATAATGCGATGAATGAATATATTGGGAATTCACATTCATCCAAACTCTTAATCGTTGATCTTAGTTTAAGACTTGACAGACTTTTTGCACTGAGTGGTCCGTTTGTGATGTTAACGGTTGTCCCGAGTGGTCATCATCATTAACGGACTCATGAGACCTTTGAACAACATGAAAGTTTGGTTTTGTTTCATTGCCCCATCATCGTTGATTTTTCAACGCATTTCCTGCGTCTCCGCACCACTTTTACCCAGTTTCACACAAAATTAGATTGAATTCTGCTGCTCCAAGAACTAGTCAGTTTTATGCTCGACATGGTCAGGGTCACAATCCGACGACCTCCTTGAACAACTGCTCGCAGGCGATTGACACCGGTCTCTTTTCGTAACTTATCATTAACCTTTCCGCTCGAAGTTCCGCAACTTCAGCCAGCGTTGACAAATGCAAAAATCGTACCGGGAACTTTTGGGACAGGTCAAATAAATATACACTGGTGTCCAAAAGTTAAGCATAAATCGTAAAATGCGATAAACATGAATTAAATATTCATAAAATTATTCCAAATTTCTTGCGGATATTAATTGAGTGAAGAAGAAACATTGAGTTTATGCAAAACTTCTCAGTCGACTACGTCCACCGCGAAACACCGGCGAATGTCGGAACGCGGAGAAACCGATTCACGCAGCATAGGCAGTTCAGACAAATTTCGTGCAACTGCTGTGCAAAGGAACGTTGTTAACCATCAAACAAGGGTAATGATGGCACAAAGACGCCAATTGGACATGTTTACGAAAGGAAGAATCGTTGGAATGCTGGAATCCTCACGAGCACAAACAAAAATGTCTCGAATTCTGAATGAGGAACAGTCTGTGATCTCAAGACTGTGGCAGAGGTTTCAAAGAACGGGAGATGTTACCCGACAATCAGTATCAGGTCAACCAAGAGTCAAAACCCCCCACCAAGACCGATATCTGGTAATAAGTGCGCGACGCCAGAGGGGCAGTACTGCCAAACAACTGGGTTCGGCGCTCACAGTCGCTACAGGAATACGAATTTTGAGACAAACTGTTTACAGGAGACTCAGTCATGCTGGCATGTATGCCAGAAGACCAGCAGTTTGCATCCCCCTCACGTCTGCGCATAAACGCGCTCGTTTGAACTGGAGTTTGAAACATCAACATGAGAGAGTGAGCCAATGTGATGTTCAGTGACGAGTCCCGGTTTAGTCTGAGTAGTGATTCTCGGTGGGTAACGATATGCAGAGAACGTGGAACACGTTTTGAACCAAGAAACATAATGGAAAGACATCATTTTTTCCATCAAGGGGAGTAATGGTATGGGCAGGCATCATGATGTACGGCCGCATAAACCTTCATTTCTTTGACACGGGGTCTGTGACTGCTCAAAGATACAGAGACGAAGTTCTTGAGTCTTATGTTCGATTGTTTCGAGGTGCTGTCGGTCCTGTCTTCATATTCATGGATGATAATGCGCCATGTCACCAAGCGGTGCTGATTGATGACTTCCTTGAAACGGAAAACATCCAGCGCATGTCATGGCCCCTGATTTAAATCCAATCGAGCATGCATGGTATATGCTCGAGAGACAAATAACAGCCCTTTCGCACCCACCAAGCTCCGTTACAGAACTGAAGAGATCTCCAAGAATCTTGGAACCGTTTAGCCTACAACTCATTCATCATCTCATAGCAAGTATGGTAAATCGATGTGCAGCGTGCCTGGCTGTCAGAGGTGACCACACGCCTTATTAAACTGCAGCATCAGTATTTTATTTAATGGTTTCTTTAATTTTTTCTTTAAAGTGTGAATCCTTGCTATGCTCAGTTTTCTTTCAAACTGCTACTTTGGATAATAAAACTATTTATTATCATTCTTTTGATTTGCTTCCTTATTTTATAACCATTTTACACTCACATATCACGTTTCCCACCATTCTGATTTACAGTCCCTTCTTTATTCACATAATTATTAATTATGCTTAACTTTTGGACACCAGTGTATATGAGTGAATACAAGTGATGAGGACGACACCTGAATCGGCACATCCTCTCCTGATTTCCCCACCACAAAATCGGGAGTTTGTTTAAGAATCGACATATCATAGTGCATCGGCCCCCTCTGCGCAGCGGGTCTTCTGCGGCACTAGGCTCAAAATCATTACATGCCAGCAACGAGACCGTTACCTTGACCGTTAGATTACAGCGGCTAACCTAAGAAACTAAGATTATAATGCAGCGTTTCTGAAACTGTGATGCGCACCCTCTAGTGGGGCGTGATTACTCTACATGAAAGGAGGCGAGTATATCGAAAAGTTTAAAAAACATTATTAAAAAAATTATTAATTTATTTAAAAACAAAACAAAATATATTCTGACAAATTAAAAATAATATGCACATTTGCACTGATATAAAATACTTATAAGTGCATCAGTACTACACAATGTATTTCATATTTAATTTAACAGTACTAAGTTAAGAACAAGTTTAGTAATTACAAGTGACCCTATGGGCATGTTATAAAATTATGTGCACGATTTAATACTTATCTTGATAATTTGTACGGTTTACTATTTTAACTGTTTTTAAAGTCGTATTGTAACTTTATGTTAAAGTATATTACAGGGTGATGAAAATTTAGATTAAAAAAATTGGTCGCAAGTGTAGGAATTTTGAGAAGCATTGTTGTTATGGAAATATATTTTTAAGGCCAGCTTCCCCTATATTTGCATAACCAACTGGGCTGTAATGAATAGAAAATAGTGAAAGAAAATTTCTTAAAAATGTTATAAACACGATGATAAAGCATTATTTCTCAAAATATCCAAAGTCTCGAATATCATGCAAAGAAAAATAATGGACATTCAAAAGCCAGAAAACAATAAAATAATTAAGTAAATACAGTGGCTTTTTCAGAAAGGCTATTCCGCATTCAACATGTGAATAAGCGGAAAAAAATCCCGCATTTTCAATTACATATTTTAAAGAATAAATTCTATTTATCGATTACTACAGATAAAAAATACGCTTCATCTTGCATGTTTTATTTCCCACAAAATTATCCATCAGCATGAAGGTTTTAAATAACTTTATTTGTAAGTCACATTTTATTTCTCATCCACATTATTCAAAATAATTCAAATACTAGATTATCTATCTAAATATAAACATGGATGTTTGTATATATGATCTCGCTTCACTCCAACACCATTCAACCGATCACTATGAAATTGGTATGTATATGTATTTTTGTGGAGAAGGACTTTGTACTCTCATCTTTGTTGCAGCTCCCCGCCAGGTGGCGCTACAGCAAAGCAACTTCTGTACCGTTCAATCAATCGCCAAGTTGCCAACGTGGTCACCAAAAATCATGCCAATTTGGCTCTATCTTCAACATTTCGCTATGTTTCCATGGGATCGCTATTATAATGTAAGAAACTGCGTTGCTTGCGAATATTATAATTTTAAAATAAAATAAATACAACAAAAAGTAATATTAACGTATTAAATATCCATATATAAATTATTTACACTATTTTATAAGCGTCCATTACACAATGTGTCACTTTACTGGACCGAGATTAGCTTACGAAGGTGTTTTCAAAAGTCGACCCACAAGAGAGTTACGGGGTGTTATAAATTTTAAAAATCATTTTTATTAGCTATTAGATCTACAGATTTAAAATGTAACAGATAGGTTTTTTTGCTCCACCTGAGTAATGCAAAAAACTTTTTTTGTTTAATTTGCAATTCACGTACTATTAACTCATTAAAAACTTCTATATCCTTCAGTGTGTACTGTTTAATTTTGTTTAATTCACCCGTGAGTAGAACGGGTATACCAGCTAGTTTAATATAAAACTCAATGCTTTTATAAATAAACGTTATCTCATGATTTCTGATAACAAATAATGTACTGCTCTTTGAAGTTCATTTCTTATTGTATGCACTGTTATTCCGGGCACGTTTAGCTACTAAATAATCTAGCAGAGTGATATACAGCTACTTTAGAAGAAGCAACCACTTTACTTATATTACCTTATTCCAGATGAAAGCGTACTGTGATTAGATGGTTACACTTACCGCGGTGACAGATGATGTTTTGCTCTATCTGAGGATGCACATAAATGATACTCATAAAAAATGCAATATGGTTAACTATATGGATATGTTTTCTTATTTAAACGTTGTAGGAGCAAAAAAGCCTCGGGAAAAAAATATTATAGTGACGATATCTGCAATGAGCACTATTTTTATATGTGGTATTTATGAGTATCCGTTGAAAATTGGAAATACTTTTAAGGTAAGGGAAATATGTTGAGCGCGGAAACACTTAGGACAAATATCGGTTAAGATGAAATAATGCAACGGTCCGGCAAACTACTGTGTGTTTTCATACATTTTTTAAACACGAAACAAAAGTCGCTGAACATGAAAAAACATCCCTTCTGAGAATGAACAAAATACGGAAAACACCTGCTGTACAGGCGAGATTTTAAGAATGGTGCGAAATGAAAGCTAAACTGTGGTTTCACGTTTCGGGGAAAGAAGGCTAACTTGGCTTTGAAATACGAATAAACTGTGACACAAGCCAATTTTTTTTATCTTCGTTTCTTTCACTCTCCACCCCTACAAAAATTCCACAAAAGCATCTCATCTCTCATCATTTGCCTTTGGAATGTGGTGACGAGTACATCTGAGCTTGAGTAAAAATCAGTAAGTTTGGTTCCTTTTTTTTTCTATTTTAGAAAAAAATTTTACAGGCACAATGGCAAAGAGCTCAGGGGAAAGCAAACTGCTATTTTGCTTTAAAAGAAGGTTGGAGCTTCCGTAAGAAGTTGATCATAAACAGAGTACAACAATTTAAAATTGAAATGATCTCTTGGTATTGCGAAATCTACTTTTTCAACAGTAACTTTAAAAAGAGAATGAATTGCGCAAATGTTTGGTTTTTATTAAATGCATGCCCATACACATAATTGTTTAAATAAAATGTACTCTAATAAACTTAGTTTTGTTGAATATATGAGGTTTTTATTTGCCCTTTCCTTTGTCACGAAAAATATTTCAATCCCTTCAGTTTTGTGTTAAACGGTTTTTACTGTATATGTTCATATTAGCAAAATATACATTATTACAAATAGTTTACCATAGAAAACATAATTTTTCTTTAAAAAATTATATATAAATTACGATGTGTATCTATGAAGAGAGAAAGAAATAAGTAAAAATCTTATCTTTGAATCAATTCATTAGGACGTACCTTATTGAAAGAGCTTCCAGATTTGGTGATGGTTATTTAGGACAGTGTAACTAAATAAATTAATAATTATCTTGGAAAAATGCGTTTAGATACACTCTTTAAACATTGTATTGAGTTATTTACAGAAATATTCCATTAACTCTTAATCACATTCAACAGTACATAAAAATAATACTAAATAAAAACATTTCTATAATTTTACTACAAAATAACGAAAAGTGACGAAATAGTATTTTAACTAAAGTTTAAAACAGTCCACAAAATAAGAAGAGCTATTTTATATTTTTAAGGTGGTTTAATTTTTTCATACATGCATAAATATTTGATTATACAATTCGTGATTGGAAAATGCTTATTTATTTTATTGAATCTTATTAAAATCACGACATTTACATGTTTTATTTGCTTTGGTCAACATTATCTAATTTTATTTATCATTTCAACAAAAAATCAGTAGAAAATTGAAATATAAAATTATTTGTTATGATTAATATTCAGTATTTTCTGAAATTAAAACACAATATTTAAGCAAATATTGAGCTGTCAGAGTAACAGTCCCATTTTAAAGAAAGAAAAATGTTTACAACTCTCCTGACTCGTTTATCTTATACAAAAGAAAAAGCTGCAAACTTTCATATTACTAAATTTATCATACAATATTAAATTTATCTTATAATTCTAGAGTATATAATTAACTGCTTTTATGATAAGAATATAATGACGACGACACAGAATTCCAAGCAGTATTTGTTCTTGTCAAATTAAAATAGAAAGGAAAAACATTGATTTATATTTATATATTTCATATTAATAGTTTATATGCGAAATATTCCACGATGAAACAGCGAGATATGAAACTATTCTTGACACCAAATTATAGTTTATTTAGGATTTTTAAAATTTGATTAATACTAATTATAAGAATCCAGAATATTTTTCCTTACTACTAATATAGTCATTTTTATCATATACATTATTTGAGATTTCAGAGAAATATCGATAAACACAAGCAATAGCTTACAATAGTCTGAATTTTAGAACATTCGTCGAAGAGATTATAAAAAAATATTTTGAAATTCAAGCACACACACTTTAAAAAATCTTTATAAAATATATCTTAGAATCCAATTTCAGAAAGAAATTGTGTGCTATTTAAAATAATTAATTCTAAATTAAATCAGTGCTATTTAAAATTAATATTTATTATAACAAGGAATCAATGCTATTTTAAATTATTATGTGCATTGTGCCATATGTTTCTCTTATAGGATGAAATTGAAAGAAATAGCATAAACTTGGGGATCAATATACATTTACTAACACTGCATGATGAGTAAATATCTAATGAAAACCATTCGTTGATGCCAGACAAACGAATAAATATAACGGAGATACATTATCTAGAAATACCTTTTGGCAACTAAGATTGAAATACTTTATCTCCCCCATCCAATCATCCAAAGAGATCTTGTAAGTTTAACCGGAAATACATGTTCTATTATGGAAGAAATGTGCTTCATGGTACCAAGGTTTATTTTAAAATTCGGAGAAAATTTACCTCATGAATACAGAACGATATTATATTATAAATGATGCTTTCTGGATGATGAACCCCACAGTAAAATCTTGCTTCGGAATTTAGACAAAACTAGGATAATGTATGACAACTATATCTTCTCTAAAAATGACAACCGTATATTCTCTGAGTGTAATTGTGTTAAATTAAGGTTTTATTAGATTTAAAAAACTATTACAATTAACTGGTAATTTTTTTAGAAAATTCCAAAATAATTTTAATTTAAATATTTATTAGTAGTTATTCAAGAAAATGAAATATCGAATATATGTACACTGTCGCGATTTGATGAGCGGATTCTGGTATACTTTCAGAGTTAATCTGTTTTTTATTTTGCATATATCTTTCAGAATATATTTTTATGTACTAATGTTCTAAAATTTTTTAAATTAATTTATTTCAAAATTGATGTTACTAGTTCCATTTACCATTTTTCGCCGTATTGCTCACTCCCACAGTTTCAAAAGGCATTTTGAAATTTTGAAGCATATTTGCTGTACAACGCGCACCCTCTTTTATGAAAAAACCTGGAATGTACGCATGCATTGATTTCATTTCTTCAAATAATTTATTCATAATATTATATTAGGTTATTGAACAATGGTATAGTTCTGGAGCTAAAAGTCTAAATAACAAGAAAGAGGTATTAGAAAAATGAAAATGCTAGAAGGAGCAAATTCATTTATACAAATGTAGGTAAAATGCGTCATGTCTGTTTGGAAAAATTTTAACGAGTCGATAATGATATCATAGAGTGAGAAATTAAACCCTGCATAATAAAAATCTTTTAAAAACGATGATATATATCTAACCACATATAGAGATGAAACGGAAAATGATTATTTGTTCATGGATCAGAGTAACAAGTGATGGTGAATGTGGAACAGAATTCAATGATGTGCTTGAAACTACACTACCCAAAACGATTAAAAGTTATTGTAAATCTTACATAAAATAACGGTATAAACGATTTTTATTGCAGAAAATGGAAGAGGAGATCATAAATGCTAATTTTTCTCATTTTCAAACTTCAGAGTATACAAATTTTGAGTTTTACGCCAAAAATGTTTCAGTGGCAACGAATGAAAGTTGGCTTTCAAATGAATGAAAGATACAGCAAAAAAGAATGATCTATATTTAGTAAAAGCATTGTTTCAATGAGTGCGATGTCTCAACGAAGTCATTTACTTGACTCAGAAGCTTGAAGAATTTTTGTTTGGTTAGAAGAGGGCCAAACACAAGACGAAATAGAACGAGCGCCCTCGCGTTGTTTAAGAGTATGACGATAATAAACACTTATTCTTAGTCAACTTATATTAGTCAAAAGAACTGAATATAAATTTAAAATCCTAAGCATTAAACACATTAACTAAAGTTTCATATGTTGATTGAAGTTTGTAAATTAATTTAAATGAATGGAATATTTCAAGTAATAAAAACATAAATAACACAAAAGCATTATTTTTGCAATATAAAAGGAATACAACTCGATTTATTTCAAAGAAACCGAACTACACAAATAACTATGTTTATTAAAAATCCAAGATTCAACGATAGTCCAAAAGGCAGCAATAAACGACTTCTTCCATAATTACCTATTCATGAATTCATCTAGAAAATTTCAGGCAAATATCACGTTTTATTTTTCGTTTTTCACACTTGACTAATTGGTTCCCTTAATCCTGAATCCAGCTTACGAGGACTTTAAGACGGAGGAGATATTGATTTCTTCCCCAATTAACATTTGATTTTTGAGGTTATGTGCTACTGTAAGAATAAACGTAAACTCAAAGATTCTCTAAGTAATTACTCGTACTCGTTTCTAGCCTAATTATGCAAACAGGTATTAAATTTACTTCATCCATCCTGGGATTAGTCAGGTGAAAAATATACCATTTTGTGGTTCGCTTGCTTTTCCCTTACTGATACTGACGGAATTAAAATTTAATTTCCTGGATTAATATTCCTTGAAATTAAAAGACAAAATTATTGAGGCATTTTATTTTATATATATATATATATATTTTGTGTGTGTGTGTGTGTGTGAGTGAACTATTTTTAGAACATAGGCTTTCATTACGTTGATTGTGAATTTTGTATGATTAAATGTTGGACATTGATATCTAAAAATAAACATAAAAAAGTGAGATATTCCGACAAAAATTCAGTTTTATGGATGAAATTTTGATACACTAATAGGATATGCTGTAAGGTATAGAATGGTATAAAAAAACTGTAATGGAGTTAATTATGTGCTGACATGCAAAAGAGAGAAGCATTGGTCCAAATTGGTTACGTCCTATCTCTGTATAAAAGCTGTGGCCTGTTATCTTAAGAGATGGGTACCTTGTACAGTTTCATGTAGACTGTGACGGGTCTATTCACGACATTTTTCCTACTAATCCTCTTGGGGAAACTTTGGGGCTAGCATTCACATTATTTAACAGCCTTTCATGAAGAACCCGTGATATGTAAATTAGTTTGACTAATAAAGTTTAGAGGTTTTGTAGATGTAAGATAGAAGGAGCCGGGAAGCTGTTACGTAAGTGTGCATATTGGAATATCTCATTCACAAGCCTAGCGCGAGTTAAGGAAGTAATTGCTGAGATTAAATTATTACATTGAAGATTTAAGATAGTAGAATTAGAATTAGCTATCGGTTCATTAGCGCTTGTTCTCCTTATCTAGTTCACGTAGTCGGGTTTACTTAGAGTTGGATATTATGATTAGATAACGCTTTATATATCACTCCTAGGTTTCCTCTTATAGTTTCACTTGTAATTGTTTAAGTGTATGTTTAAAGAATAAATAAAACTAATTGTTATTATGGAGTTTGTTGGTGATGCTTTGTTTTCCCCCCACACCTAGAGACACGTACGATGGAGAGAGAGGGGTGCCGATTAGACCAGAACCCCCACAAGACTAAAACACAATGAGCGTCACAAAGTGTTCTCATTCTTTTAATAAGCATTAATAAGAATCAGCGATTATGAGAGTGTTTAACATGTTTCCAAAAGGGCCAATTTTATCGCCGAAAGGATTCTTGGGGGAGATTATCCACAAGAAATTGCTCTCCTAGAGTATTCCACAAGGTTTCTACGGGATTAAGGTTTGGAGACTTTGTTAGCCATACCGTACGACGAATACCATCTTTTTCCAGGCAATCATAAGCAAAAACAGCTTTTACGTGGTCGGGTGATTTCATCCATAAAAACGAATTGGTTTCCAACAACACCTCAAAAAAGATGCAAGTAGGGTAAAAGAATCGTATCATAGCATCCTGCGGTCACTGTACCAGTGGGGAGGATATAAAATGTTATACATGTGTCCATCATTATCCCTTCCCATATAAGGATACCAGTACCACCAAAACGATCGATTTCTGTGATTGCAGGATGATAGAGTTTCCAGATAAAAACTCGCCGAGAATTGTTTTGTACTGAATCGCAATTCGTCAAAGATGACGCGACGCCAATCTTGCTCTAAGATTTATGTTCACGGCTTCAGGAAAATTGGGCCCTGTTGCGAAATTATGTAAGAGGATACACAGGAATGTTTTTGGGAACATCTCTCAGCCAATGAATTAATTCTTCTTGTGACTGTAGTTTAAATAATTAATTACTCAAATATTGATTATTTTTATAATTTTTTTTATTAATAATATATCTAAATGAGCTTAAACATACAAAATATTTCATGAAAAATGGGGAATTAATTTGTGCAGTCGATCATTGCAGACTTCTTGCCACACTTCTTTTGTATTTCATTTCATTCCAGTTAAAAAGACGTGGGTATAAAACAAATAAAAAAGTATATCAAAACCAATTTAAATATTACCATCTTTGTATTAATTCGTTACTTTTATCTGGATTTTTTTCAGAAGAAATAATTCGTTTATGATATAATTGAGGTGGTCCATTATTTGTTTTTTATCATTGTAACTAGAATTATTTTTTCATGTAATATTTTGCTCATTTATTAGAATGATTGAATCATCGCATAAATAAAACGCATATATAAGTATATTTCATCCATATCTTCCAAATTATTATTTTTTCTTTACATTATTACTTCAATTCCACATGATGCTCATACCTAAATAGTAATCCAGATAAAATAACATGTAAGAGATATATGTAATTTTGAACTGAACACATATCATTTCAAATTAATCAAAAATCATTTTGAACTGGCCACATATCATTTCAAACTAATTAAATACCATTTAAAACTATTCAAAATACCATTTTAAACAGATACATCAATATTCAGGATATTTATGTACATTAATGACTAACAACTCTTAAAACCTCATATTTGCTTACCCCCAATTTAATAGTAAAGTTAAACTAAACCCAACGTAAAATTAAATTGAAAACCTTTTAGAATCCGTATAATCAGATGAGGCTGAGTAATTTCGTAAATAATCTGCATAAAATCTAAAATTTTATCAAACAGTTTTTACCTTCAAATAAACTTTTAAACCACACCAGAAACATATATAAAAGTGTAGGACACATAAAACACGCATATTTCAAATTCCGAAAAATAATAAAATCACTTTATTGCGTACGATATTCGTGCATCAAAACAAATAATTTGTGTATTCAATCATATTTCTTACTGAATCCTGAAGTTATCCTATACCATCAATTGGTTTAAAAGGTTTTGAAGAAAGAAACATAAACTCAGCAAGTTTAACCAGTGGGTCGCATAAGCATTTAAGAAAACCTTGAATTTAAAGCGCGTGCTTGTATTAAGAATAACGTATTTGGAGGAGGAGGGAAAATCATCTTTAAGAGTTTACGGCCATTTTAATATCGTCGTAAAAATGGCTTGATTTTCAATCGTAAAATTTTACGAACTCTGGTCAAATGTCTTCAAAAGATAAATAGTTAAATCAATATTATGTGTGTTGTGGAGTCTTACAGTAGATTTTATTGTAAGCAAAAATAGTTTGTCTTCCGAGTATGGATAAAATTTAGTGTTTTTGTGTTAAAGAATGCAGTCTGAACACATTTTTCTGCCGAGAAATATTTTTTAAATTGATATTTCATTCAAAGGGTCGTTTTTATTATTATTATTTTTGTTTTCTTGGATTTTAATTGTCTAAATTGAATGACCTTAATTGATTCTTTCTAGAATATAATATGCTACTTTATATATTAATTTTTTTTGGGAGGGGGGCTTGTAATGGCTTGGATTCTTACGAGTGTTTGGTGTTATTTGAATAAATTTTAATAATTATACTTTATGTGAATTTGAATGAACTTTAAACTTTGTTTATGAAATAAAACCAACAAACTGAATTACAGCCAAAATAGAATGCCAATGCCAAATGTAGAATGGTTAACAACTTTTTATATATGAAGGAATGTAATTTTAATGTTTATTATTATACCTGAATCTTACATTTATTAAATAGGATTTGTTTGAGAAATAAATTTTATTTCATACCATATTTTTAAAAATAAAGTTCATTCAAAATAGTCACTTGAATAATGACACAAACTTTTTACTTTTCTTATACTGGAGTCCAAAATCAAAGTTTCAAATATATATTTTAACAACAAATTGAAATATCGGTCATTGTTATTTTTACAAGTGATCAGAGTGGCGTAACGTACACCCCCGCATCATGAAAGACCCAGCATTATAGTGAGCGAAAATTCGTGTTATCTTATGGTTTTGCAATCGTAAGATCCACCTTGGGGCCCCAAACTGACTTTCCAGGAGGGGGGGGGGTAATATTCTGTGTTACGCCACTGAAAGTGATGTTACTTAATGTAATTTAGGAAACAACATCAATTCATGTCACTTCTAGTAATGAAGAATTTCGTTTTTCTATAAAAAACGGAAGTCGAATTTGGGAAGTAAAATGTTTTGTGTGGGATTTTTTTTAAGGATTTCGTTTTTAAATAAAAGAACATAAGCTGCACAAATTGCAGTTAAAAAAACTACACGGAATTATTTCTACGAATCTACGAATGTTTTTTCGGGTACATAGGTTTCAGGGAACCCTCAGACCCGTATCTGGCTAGAAAAAGTTCAATTGATGACATTGTGAAGTAAAATTTTCTTGCTGAAGAGTAGGTGCTTTACCATTGGACGAACGGCGGTGGGCCGGTAGGCGGGGCTAAGAGGCGAAGCTCTTCGTTTCCAGGTCAGGAATCTGATCGAAGACAGAGCGTCTTCCTATATTGGATGTTGTGAAGTGGAGATAATGACTCAGATGGCTGCCCAAGGGGGGGGGGGGGCGGAATTATTTAAACGTAGAATTGCGATGGGGAGCCGCGTTTCTAGGAAGTGGATCCCGGGATTAAAATAATTAATCCCGGTATTTAATTTTTGTCTGAATCATATTTAAAAATATTTTTCTCATAAAAGTTTTTTAAGATTTTAATTCTTCGAAAATTTGTACTTTGTTTATGAAATATGCACGTAGAATTTTTGTGTACAATTATAAGTACTATAGGTAAAAAAATATATGCAGCTCTTATTTCTCGTATGGGAGAGCGTCAAATAGATCTAAGTGGCTCAATGCAATACTTTCACAATAATATAAGCAACATCTCCCTGAATAGGTTTTGTCACTGTTCCTTCTTCAATTAAATGCCGTAAGTTAAAAGCATACCTGCTGGAATGACTTCAGACACTTCAAATCGCTTTGCATAACTAACAGCTCATGCAACTGGAGCTTAAATTCCAAATGAAGTAACACTTGAAATTGATTCACTTTATGATTCAATAAACTGGGGGATCAATTTATATATTTAAAAACCATTAAGTGTAATAGAAGAACTAAATAAATTTATCAAAGAGGTATATGCACCAATGCAATCTATTAGATTTGAGACACTGTCATGACAAATTCAAAAAGGAATGTCTCTTTTTTGAAAATTGAGGGAACGTGGTGATTACCTGAAAAAATATACTCCTATTTAATGACGATATTACCCACTAGTTAAGAATCCGAACGTGTACATTTTCTTCGGCAGGACAATTAGTAACAAAAATAAGAAACCATTTCTACGATGAAACGCTGGGCGAGCTGTGTTTTTTAAAAGCTTATTTACAGAAACACAAGAAAAGAATTTATTTAAAATTTCATTATGTACTACTTTTATTTGTATTTATGATGAATTATTTTTAAAAATTTATTTCAAAAAATTAATATTAAACCAATTTTTTATTATATTTTCACATTCATTATGCAATTTTAACTATGCTAATATGTAAGTATTTTTAATAAGTAGTCCAATCCTAATCCCGGTATAATGTAATCCCGAAATCCCAGGATTGAATATATGACACGGAATTGCAAACCCTAGAGTTGCTGAAGAAAATGAAATGGAAATTTCTGTACGCAACTCCTTCTCACGACCAATAAAATTTAAATAAACTCCAACCCATCCGCATGATGTGTGATTGCATGTTTTATTGTAATTGATATCTAATGAAAGTCCTAGCATTGAATTTTATATCATATTTGGATAATTTAAGGAAACACGTTTAAATCTTTTACACCTTCATTCCCTCTCTTCTAGGGAGTCGATTTCCGCAATATTCATTCTTAGCAAAAGAAACAAGGGGCTTCTTTGTCTATAACAACACGCAACGCTTCCATCCGCCCCCATGGGTCTCAATTTCTGCAAAACCTGTGCTTAGTTTTTCTTTTTTCTATAAAACAAAAACTGCATGCCAAATTTAAAGTCTATAGGTTTAATAGTTCAAAAACAACAAATTCTGCCAAAAAACCCATAAAGTTGGAAGTTGAGATACAAAAAATTCGTTCTTATCCAAAATGTGCTAAAAAAAATATTTTCGAATTTCAAGAGTCTATTAGTCTAATATAGTGGTCTTCAAACTCTTTCGACTCACGGAACCCTTAGAACTAAGGTTTTTTCGGGGAACCCATTCGCCACAGTCTTAGAGTCTACTCCACTATCTTAAAGTATATGTAAAGTAGATCAAAAAATTTTATGTACTTTATGTAAAGGCAATTAAAAAAAAGTATTGTATTTGTTATTAAAAATATTTTAGCACAATTTACTCATTAATAAAATTAATTTGTATTCGAAGTGTCTCTATACACGCATTATACTTAGTAATTGGAATATGTGCTTGATTTTTTTACACAAACTATCGGTCTAGATCTATTGGAATGATCTCCAGTTTCATTTCATATTCTACGTTTAATTTGTTCTTGCATTTAGTTTTTGTTGCCACTCACGTTGAGAAATATTTATCACTTAAAGGGCATTAAAATGTTTAAAATTGTGGGAGAAATCCTGCTGAATTTGCAACTTAAGATTTAGGAGCTGCTCTTGCTTAAATTTAGATTTAACGTCAACACAGTTGATATGTAGATAAGTTGTCCCCTCTTTCATTTTAGATGCCCCCCCCCACAAATGGAAAAAGGTGTATTTTCCATTAGAAAACCATTTAGTTTATGCAAAATGCTATACTAGGAGTATAAATATATTTCGTGAAACTCCGAATAAGTAAATAAGACAATATTCATAATAGTACTTATAAAGAAAACATTTTTTAATTTTTTATTTAATTATAATAAAAGTTTAAAAAAACATCACGAATAAAGGTGAAATAATTTTCTGTTAATGAATGAGATTGATTTGAGATACATGTGGTTATGCAAACTTCACAGAGAACATGAATCCATTTTGCATACGCATTTATAATTTTCTTTTCGATTTTTTATTGTAACTCGTGGAACCCGTAGATATGCCTTTTGGAAACCCAGGGTTCCGTGGAACACAGTTTGAAGACCACTGGTCTAATTATTTAAAAACGGGAGTTTTTGCCTCTAACCGCCCCCAACAACTAGTTTTGGGGCTGATTTCCACAAAATTCGTTATTACTAATGTGAATAATGATATTAATTCACGATCATTTACGCAGTGAGACGCAAGAACCATTAAATTAAAGTCTGTAAACTACAAACATTAAATTTATTAACATTAAACAAACAGTTAAATTTCCAAACGTAAGCATATTAATCAAACATTCAATCAAGATAACATCTTAAGAAACAGTCATACTAATATTCCCTCAATCTCACGAATAAACATTTCACATGCATTTATATATTAAGGGGAAAATTGATGTCATAAGAGGAAAGAAATTTATAAAAAGTTTTAAGTAAATTAGATGCAGCCCGTTGATGGCTATATGATTAAATATCATTAAGATCTGCTGAAACTTCGTCGGGTGAAAATTCCATGTGAGATAGAAAATAGAGATCAAAGCAGGTTAAAGATTTATTTCCAACATTTAGCATATCTGCATTTAGCAAAAGAAACATTTCAAATCTGTAGGTCTAATACTTCCAAAGATCTCAAGATGAGTGTGAGTCAGGATCTTATACATATATATAATTCATAAATATATACAAAATAGTTATAAACTTTAGATAACTAGTCAAGATAGTAAAAGTATATTAGCCACAGTAGTACTATTGCAAACTCCTGGCCTAAGAAACCAGGATTGCAGGTTTAAACAAAGTTTGGTGGCTAGCCAACCTTCACCTGTATTTACAATACTCTGGACCATAGGGAAAGTAAGGAATATCAAGAGAAGTTTAACTATTAAAAATAAAAACCACAATCTATTTATATAAAGCGATAAGATTATAACCTAAAATAATTTAATAAATACTAGTATATGTTAAAATCAATGCTAAAACAATTAGATGAAAAAAACTTACCACGTGAGTACAGCAAAAATCATTTCTCCCGCGTGGCAGAAGGGAGTATAACAGTAACGCATAATATATATATATATATACGGGTATATAACTAATTTGTATATATTTATGAATTATACACTGGTGTCCAAAAGTTAAGCATAATTGATAATTATGTGAATAAAGATGGAACTGTAAATTAGAATGGCGGGAAACGTGATATGCGAGCGTAAAATGGTTATAAAATAAGGAAGTAAACAAAAAGAATGATAATAATTAATTTTATTATCCAAAGTAGCAGTTTGAAAGAAAACTGAACATAGCAAGGATTCACACTTTAAGGAAAGAATGAAAGAAAACATTAAATAAAATACAGATGCTGCTGTTTAATAAGGCGTGTGGTCACTTCTAACAGCCAGGTACGCTGCACAGCGATTTACCATACTTGCTATGAGATGATGAATGAGTTGTAGGCTAAACGGTTCCAAGATTCCTGGAGATCTCTTCAGTTCTGTAACGGAGCTTGGTGGGGGCGAAAGGACTACAATTTGTCTTCCGAGCATATTCCATACATGCTCGATTGGATTTAAATCAGGGGAGTTCGCAGGCCACGATATGCACTGGGTGCTTTCCGTTTCAAGGAAGTCATCAATCAGCACCGTTCAGTGACATGGCGCATTATCATCCATGAATATGAAGTCAGGACCGACAGCACCTCGAAACAAGCGAACATAAGGCTCAAGAACTTCGTCTCTGTATCTTTGAGTAGTCACAGATCACGTGTCAAAGAAATGGAGGTCTGTGCGGCCGTCCATCATGATGCCTGCACATACCATTACTCCCTTTGATGAAAAATTATGTCTTACCGCTATGTTTCTTGGTTCAAAACGTGTTCAACGTTCTCTCCATATCGTTACCCGCCGAGAATCACTACTCAGACTAAACCGGTACTCGTCACTGAAAATCACGTTGGTCCACTCTCCCACATTCCAATGTTGATGTTTGAAACTCCAGTTCAAACGAGCGCGTTTATACGCAGAAGTGAGGGGAATGCAAACTGCTGGTCTTCTGGCATACAGGCCAGCATGATCGAGTCTCCTGTAAACAGTTTGTCTCGAAATTCTTATTCCTGTAGCGAGTGTGAGCGCCGAACCCAATGCTCTGGCAGTACTGCTACTCTGACGTCGCGCACTTATTACCAGATGTCGGTCTTAGCGAGGGGTTATGAGTCTTGGTCGAACTGATACTGATTGTCGGGTTACATCTCCCGTTCTTTGAAACCTCTGCCACAGTCTTGAGATTACAGACTGGTCCACATTCAGAATTCAAGATACTTCGGTTTGTGATCGTGAGGATTCCAGAATTCCAACGATTCTTCCATTCGAAAACGTCCAATCGGCGACTTTGTACCATCATTCACCTTGTTTGATGATTAACAACGTTCCTTCACACAGCAGTTGCACGAAACTTGTCTGAACTGCCTATGCTGCGTGAATCGGTTTCTCCGCGTGCCATCATTCGCCGGTGTTTCGCGCTGGACGTAGTCGACTGAGAAGTTTTACATAAACCCAATGTTTCCTTACCACCCAATTAATATCCGCAAGAAATTTGGAATAATTTTACGAATATTTACTCCATGCTTTTCGCATTTTACGGTTTATGCTTAACTTTTGGACCCCAGTATATATATATATATGAGTGTGTATTTGTGTGGGTGTAAATAATATATATTGGCATATTTTGAGGCTGTGTTAAGTTTAAATAACAAAGTAAATTTCCTTGACAAGAAATCAATAACACGGAATGGTTAATCAAAATTGTTTACTTTTTTATATGCTCAAACAGTTTTCCGAACATGTAATTTAAGAATGACCATAATTGTTAGTTTTATTTAAATTACTTTTTATTTATTTTGTTAAAAACAAATAATAAATGTTATTTATAAGAAAAGCATTTTTTATCCCCAATTATACGAAAACATTTATATTTTCCAGCAACAATTAATTTGTAACATCTGTCGATATGTTTCCCATGTATATATATAAATATACATTAAATATAAATTTCCAGCTCAGTGTCACAATACTATTTTAAGAAAATAGTCTACTTTGGTAAATAAACTTATTCCAGATGAAAGCATTCTGATTAGATAGCTACTCCTATCACTATTTCAGCAGCTCTTTAGCTTGACTTCTACAGAAGTAAATGACGCACATAAAGAGTGCAATATATTTAATCTGAGAGAGAACTTGTTCCTTATTTAAACATCATTGAAGGCAAAATAGCTACCATGAACTGTTAGATGATGAGTTACAAAGGTAGTTACTTAATAGTGTGGAATTGAGAAGTATTATAAGATAGCTTTAAAAGTTTTAAAGTAGTTGAAACTTTGCTATTTTGAGTTAAATCTAAGCGTATATATTGAATTCAGCTTTATATAAAAGCACTGTTAACATTATACTGGGTATAAAATGAGGATAACCATATTTTACATTGATTTTCATAATTAGAATACAAGACATTATAAATACGTAATTGCAAAAAAAAAAATGTGGATCGTTGTTTAAAAGTGTATAACTTATTTTAACCTTATAAATACCGTCGACGTATATATACGTCTCGCTCATCAAGAGCACTCGTTGCCTCGGACGTATATATACGGCTTTATGAAGTATAAACTTTTATTTGTTCGACAATCAGTAAAATTATTCGGAAGGCTTTGAAATGCAAAAAAATGACCGTAAAAATTTCTGCGAAGCGTTATTTATGTCACAAAAGGATTTTTCTATTTCTTCCTGCCCCTCCCCCCTCCACACCAATACAGTGCATACGCGAGCTTAATGTGTAAAACAGTGGCACTGGGGAGCGAATTGCGTAACTTTAATTGGCATTTAAAAGTTACGCGGGTTCAGGAAGGAAGTTTAACCTCTTAAGTTTTAGAAACAATAAATATTTTTTTTTAAGAATTAAGTGTTCAAATTACCTTAAACTTTTATGTTTTTAAATTTGAACAAAAAATTTTCTCAAATTTAGTTTGGGCAAACATTAAAATTTAGTCACCGAATGAATTTTATTTACATGCTTTCCTTTATTAAAATGAATACAAAAAATTAATTCTGACAATCTCAATTAAATTTAACTATTATTACCGCTTTATATTTATTACAAAATAGTAAAACATCCATCGTATTTCGTTGACACACGCGAGGTATATACAAAAATTTAAGATTGCTTTTTTTTTGTAATTTATTGTTTATAAAAAAATATTGAAAATATGATTTTTTTTTCATATAAAAGTATATTTCTTAGAGTTTTAATTTATTCTTTACATTGATTTTATCTTAGTTAATTACATTATATTAAGAGAATACGTCAATTTTTTTTCTTTTCTTTCAGAATTTCATATTGCATGATTGAAAAACCACACAAATAAATTATTCTTTGTAAGAACTTAGCGACTGAAAAGAAAAATGAGGAGGAAATTAAGAAATGAAAAACAAATACTCAATTTGAAACCAAGAAAAATTTCAACCAAGTCTACCATTCTCTGTCACTTTCTTAGAATGAAAAAAAAAAAAAAAAAAACCCTTTTTTATTCTGCATTTTATGGTATCCCGTTTGAAGTTTCTTTTTTTAATTATATAATTTTCTTTTTATAATGTGGTGCAAATTTAATTAGTAACCTCAGTTTCTTTCCTTTTTTTCTGAACTATTTTATAAACAAGTAATTTTTTTAGCATTCTATATTGCAGTCCAAAAAAGAGTATAATTGCATCTTGTTTTTTAAAAAAAATTTTTAGTAATGTCTCTTTACATTTCCTCAGTTGAAACATGCAAACTAGGGAATAAATAAATAGAATATGAAAATGAACGGGTGATTGGGATAAAATTAAGTACCTTTTCTTGAAAAATACATTTTAATCTTTGATAATTTTAATACATCTGTATTAATATTTAGTGCTAAAATCATTTTGGCTTTCAGAAAAGACTGAGTATTAAAACAAAAAGTTTACATTCTACTACCAATTACTATAAAGTAAGTCTGTGTAATTTTTTAAATATTTAAAAAAAATTATTATTGGGAGATTCAGAAAAAGGAAATAATTTCATTTTCGTACATGTTCGGGTATTCGAAACAGCATGTAATGCATGCCCATGTTATGTATTAAACATCAGATAATAGTTACTTAAACCTTAAATTTATAGAGAATTACGTTTTCATAAACTAAATTCTATTTTGTTTTTGCTATAAGTACTATTTATCGTACAGAAATAAAAAAAAATCAATACAGAAACAAAACTGCAACTTTGCAATAACTTTTACTGCAAATAAATTTTAACATTAAAGACAATAACTACTTCATGCTCCTAATTTGAAAGTCTGTTTTTCATATCGTTCTAACTGAAACCGCTTTATTTATATCTTAACGTTTTATGTATAAATAGATTACTTTGTCTCTTGCATAATAGTAAAATCAAAATTTGCATCTGTTTTATATAATTCTGACTTATTTTATTTAAAAAAAATTAGAGGAGACCCCAAAGGTTGATATACATCGCTTTATAGTGAAAATCAATTATTTTTTTGTATCTAGAGATTATTGGAATAAGACCATGAAATATTTTTTTTTATTTTTCAATATCGTTAATATTTCTGAATTGGGTGAAAAATTGAAAGTATTTGTCAATTTATTCGTAAGGTATTTTAAACACAAAATATGACTTTGATTGTTAGAACTCTTAAAGTGTTTCGTATATTTCATTTAGAGTAAAAAATAAATCAAAACAAATTTAAAATTTTGCATTGTTTAATTGCTAGATGTTTTAAAAACCTCCTCTTATTTTTTTCAATAACCATTAAGGTAAATTTTTAAAAAAATAGGTAATCCTCACGCATGTTAAAAAAAGTCACACTCTCGCTAATCCAAACCTTCGATAATACGAACCTCTCGCTAATTCGAAGTATATGCTCAGTCCCTTGAAAAGCTGTTGATATTTCGAACTAAAGTAATACGTTTTGGTACACTTAATCTTTAGAAGTAAAATCTGCGGCTAGCTAGACTACACAACGAAATAATTCGAAGTTACCTTATACAGCTCTCTACAATTCGAACACTCACATCATGATGAATCCTGTAGCAAACAGGTTGGAGCTTACATGCTTTGTATTGTATTGTCTCTTCGTGTCTCTTCTGTAACCTAGTCCCTTTGATGACCATCTGTCTGTCATCCCTCCTTTGTGTTTCCCGGATCATCAGACAAAAATGCACGTTTATTGATTTCCTTCTTCAAGTGGACAATAGACAGGCGCACTTGTTTTCAGCTGTCCACATCTTTCGTTTAACATGTGACCTTGCAACACATGTGTTCAGAAAGGATAGTTCACTATTGTGAAGAAGAAATGCGTAGGATTGTGTATTTTGCATCAGAGTGGCATGACGATTTATGACTCATCTGTGTGACTTATGGCATGTGGAACCAAACAGTGCATGGGCAGGAGTGGAACCTGATTTGAAGAATCAATGGTGTTAAGGATAATGTCTGAGAGAACCGAAAACAGATTTTTGAAGATAGCCGATTTTTTCTTCAAAAAAGATTAATTGTATACAGTATGTATTTTTAATGGTTGTTTTTAATGCATAAATGCATTCTCTTTTAATACAGGACTTTTAACTTATACATTATAAATATTATACAAAAAATGAAATTTTAAAAAATACTTTAAAATAATATTATCTTCGTACAATTGTTATTTTGTTACAGTTTCAAATTTAAATGCGTAAGAAAAAAAATTCTCTTCGTGTATTTTGTGTGTTTTTTTCTAATCTCTTGATAATTCGAAGTTTTTCTTTGGTCCCTCTTACTTTGAATTATCGAGAGTCAAATGTATATACAACATATCAATCCAAATGTCTACGAAAAAAAGCAAAAATTTTGAACCGAAATGATTTATTACTCTGTAAAGATAAAGAAAACATTTTGTGATGCTGCAAAAATATGTCACACTCTTCCACAACAGTAACAGCGTTCAAGATAACTTGACAAGTTGACAACCGATTTCACATGTGTTGTACGCGCTGTATTGGCAACCATGTGCTTCGTTTTATATATTGTTCCTAATACGGTTACGATAATACATTATTGCAGCTTTCGCATAAAAATAACACAATTGCCCGGACTGGAATCATTGAGTGACAAAAAAGACGTTGCCTCGTAGGAAGACTTATTAACAATCACCAGAACTAAATATTCCACTTTCCAGCGAGCGAGATGCAGGTTTATCAAAATCTGAGCACGTTTTCTATGAAATGTTGGACAATGCAGCTACTGTGATGAATTTAACTGAAGAGGAACGCCAAGAACCAATTTTGTGGGGGGGGGGGAGAAAGAGCAAATAAATATTCTTACATAATGCATGTAAATTACAATTTACAATTAAGGCATTGAGTAGGAACATATGTATTCTTTTTACAAGAAGGGTTGATCTGCCGTTAGACTGACGGGGGGTATCTCCTTCCCCTTTGCATATCATAATAAAAAAACAAACACACATAAAGAAACAGACCAATGTAAACAAATATTGGTATTATAAAGGCAACGCACTCACACACATATAAGCGAATACTATCACAATAAAAAAACAAACAAATGCATCCTATATAATAAAACGTGTTTGTTTTATTTTTATCTTAGAGGAAGAAAAACTCTTGTTCAGTTACAGATATATACAATGTAAAATCCCGCAACACTATTGATTCATCCTTTCATCCATTGCAGACATTTGATCAGAGTTCGTAAAATTTTACGATCGGAAGCCATGCCATTTTTATGATGTTACTAAAATAGCATTAAACGCTTTAAGATGATTTTTCGTTCACCCATAACGCGGCGATCCGTAATTTAACCCACCTTCTGCTTTCAGTGTTTTTTTTAACCTCAGGTGTGGAGACTTTCTTAGTTTATATTTTTCCACTGAGGGCTTTAAAATCGTTTAATATTTTATTGGCACAGACTGTTTTAGTAAATTCCCTCTGGAAATATGATTGGGTATAGAAGTTGGCTGTTTTGATGCACAGGAAAATGAACATAATAAATTGTTTTCGATTAATTTACATTGCCTCAAAGGCTACAAATTTTTATGTCGTTTGAATACGTTTTGTAGTATGTGGACTTTATTTACCAGAAAAAATTGATGGATTAATTTTTTAGTTTGGTTTTACGATTCTCTCGGTATTTACCTATTGTAATGACTTAAATTGTAACTTAAATATTTTTCCGATTAAAATAGATTCATAAAAAATGATGCGATATTCAATCTTAATTTATTATTTGGACCACAACACAGCAATATTTGGAAACACAATTTTATTTAATAAAGCGCAAAGGTAATTATAATTTTCCAAACATATATATTTAATATATCCAAACGGTTAAGATGATTTAAGAAAAAACGATTTTTTAAAACATTTTATTCGTTAGTTTATTTTTATGCTACATATGTCGTGTTTATAGATTTGTATTCTTAAGTCAATATTCATTTGTACATAATGTTTCAGATGTGACTAAAAAAAGTATTAATTATATTTTTTTGAAAAATTTATTTTAATAACCTAATTTTAAAATGGTAAATTATTCATACAAATTATGTTTCTTATGTATACAAACTGTATTAATATTTCATACTCTCATTTGAAATATTTGTGAACTTCGTGTAATAAATACCTCGAATATAGGTAAGCTTTTACAAACTACATGAAAAGTTAGATCCTTACTAAGCAATTACTTTTGTTTAATTACAATGCATGTAATTTTTACAAGATAATTAAAAAAAAATTTTTTTCAAATAATACGAAACTTCAAGAAACCGTTACAGTCAGTGAAATATGGAAATTTAAGAAAACTTTTATGAGAATTTCTGTTACATATTAAGAAAAAAAATTCAGTCTTAAAAAAGGCCATTTTTTTTTTAAAGTAAAACTGGTGTTTTATTCAATAAAGAACACATTTTTATTTTCATACTGTTATTTATTGTTTTAAAAACACGTTCAAATTAGTATGCTTCTTTTTTATTTTAGCAAGAATTGTACAGCAATTTAAGAACAGTTTTTAATTCTTTAAAAATAATGTTTATTGAATACTTTTTGAATTCATCCTGATGACTTAAAAAAAGATAACTATACATAGCCATGCTCTTTGTAGATCATAAATATTAAGAACAAACTCAAAAAAACGAATCCAAAATTAACATATATAGCATTTTTCGATATTTTTCCTTAACAATATATATTGGACAGCCCAGAAAGTTCCTGCCGATTTTGAAGGAAAATTAAAACGCAGGAGATAAAAATTTGCTTGTAATTAATGAATTGCAAGGGTGCCATTCTGTTTTACAACATTTTTCCATTTTTCCAGCAACTTGAAAATTCCATCCTCCCAGAATATCTTAGGTGTTACAGCAAAAAACTTTAACATGCGATTTTTTTTATCTCGATAAATTGAAATCGGGGAATTAAAAGAACGCGAGATCTGTAGAATATGGTGTAAAGGGGCTACAAAATCCCTTCGAAGATCCAAACGCTTTTGTCCAGTTATCAAATACACATGAGATTTGCATTATCCTAACAAAACACGATGCCCTTCCGATTGCCATTTGAGGACGTTTTTGTTCAATTCCTGTATTAAGTTCATCTAATTGGGAACAATATTTCCGTGAATTTATCCTCTCGTTGCTTGGTAAAAGTTCAGAATGTAAGATTTCTTTCCTAAACCCTACCAAACGCAGAACATAACTTTCTTTGAATGAAGTCCGACTTTTAGAGTGGTTAAAAATGTTTCATTCGGCTTTTCTAGAGAACACTTTTTCACTTCACAATAATTATAAACTATCCATCCCCCCCCCCTCCGTTATTACAAGCATCAAAAATAGCACTTCTCGTTTTGTTTATAAAGGAAATCGAGAAAATAGAAATAAGATCAATTAAACGTTTTTTCTGTTAAAACGGAGGGAAACCATTCATCGAAATATTTTACATAGTCAAGCATCACGAATGCTCGTGGATGGTGGATTTTAAAAATTGTGACATTTGTTTCCATCATTGTTTTAGTCTGATCTTCATCTGAGATAGAAGACTATTTGGACGTGCTTGATTTTCAGGTTTGAAATCACCATCTTCAACCTAGCAAATTACTTCCACTCAGTTCTTTCAGCTATAGCACCTTTGAGTTAAACATTTTATATCTTGCTTGCTGTTTATGAGGCTTTTTAGCCCTTTCAGTAAAAGAAAAGCATTCAGTGCCCAAAATATAAAGTTTTTTTGCTTCCATATTCCATGCGTATAAACTGACAACAAATAACTTCATATAACTTATGTTTTAGCCTCAATGACTTACTGTCTTACAATATGTACGCATACCATTTGCAATCAATCGTTCTGATATATTCAGGTCTGATCTTATGCCCCGTGCCAAACATTGGTTTGAACTTTCTGTAAAACTCATTACATTTATATGATTGTCACAATTTTTATGTTTTCGAAGATAACAAACACATTTTGTCACTTGTAATGTTCACATCACTTGTAATGTTACATTTCAACGTTATAATTATGTCGATACTATATCTTCTAAATAAATAATTAACATACGTTAATTTAAATTAAGGAGTCCATATGCATACTTAAAATACGTATTTAAATTTTAACCATTTAGTAAGAAACAATGTAAATAGTAAAAGTATATAGAAGATGTAATTCTTATGTAAGAATATAATTTAGATAATAATTAATAACCCTAGACACAATTGAACGAATCCTAATGCTATAGTAATGCAATTAGATACTTTTAAAAATACTATCAATATCACATCTATGTATATTATATGCAAATTTTGTTAACACATAAATAGTTTTTAGTACAATTTTTTAATTAATTGAAATAGAAATCTTAAATTAGATTTCATAACAGCTTCATACATAAATTTGTTAAATCTATTTTTCTAATGGGATTATAACAAAATTCCAGGAGATGGAATTCCAGATGGAATTCGGAGAAACCCGTAAAACGTTAATTATTTTACTTTTTGTAAACTAAATATGATTTCTAATATCTGGACGAAGAAATATGTCGCTAACTTCCATGCTCTTCTAACTTTCATTTTACTAGCCGTACATTCTGACTTTTTCTCAAAGAATACATTTAAAAATATAACATATTCTCGACTAATATGGAAATTATAATTGAATTGTAATTCATATATGTTTCAAATTTGAAGTATAAAACAATTTTAACCGTACCCTCAATTTTTTTTATAATAAACATGAAATCAATTACGTAATCACAATAGATTTTATTATTACTAAACAAGCAAATTTTTTTATATGAAACTCAGTTTCCACTGGACTGGGCATTGCATTATGTTTGTAAAACAAAAAAATATTCCGTTAATTATTTTATGCTATTTTGTCTTACGATTTGATAACATTCGAAGCGATCGAAATTTCATTTTTTTTTCTGTTTAATAACGTCAAAGGAGAATTCAAGGTCTTGGGGTCATATATTTAGTTAATCTTTCGTAGAAAGGTGGATTTAGTTTCCTGTTGATGCGGATATATGGTTATACGGCCCACAATTGAATAATTTTTCAGATTTTTGCAATTTACTAGTTAAAAATTCAGTTCTGTATCAAACAATTACATGTAATGGGTTTAGAGTAGCAGCAACGGATCCGTGTTCCTCGTCGTTAGGAGCCGGGTTCGAGTCCATGAAAAAGGAATAACTTTTTTTAAAATTTGTCATTTTTAACATATAAAGATACACAATGGAGTTAAAATAAATTCAAAATGAAATGCGTCTTTAATGACTAGAAAACTCATAAGAGTTTTATTTGTCATTACCATTCGTATCAGTGCAGAATAATATTAATTACAATACAATAAACGCATTTTGCACGAAGAACAGAAGAAAAGCTCTTTAACTGCTAGTCCATCATGACTGAAAATAATAAATTGAGAAAGGAAACAATAAATAAAACATTTAACAGATTAATAGAGGGAATATAAAAATATGACTTACCGTTATCCATACAATGGTGAAATTTGTCATAAAAAATTAAACATAATTTAGAAAAGCATCTCGCCTATCGAATAAGTGCTGTATTGCTGCACTCAGTTTAGCAAATAAATTGCATCTTCAATTGAAAATATCTAAAAAATTATTGAGTAGTGGCTCCTATAACAATAGATGTGCATCAACTGGGAAACTAAATCTACAATCCTACAAAATTTGAACTAAATCCGTGACTCGCAGACTTTACATCAGTGATTCTCAAAGTGGTCTATATCAACCCCCAGGGGTTTAAATAGACCTGGGGGTCCACGTAAGCGAAAAATAATTTCGGGGTTTATGAGGTATAAATGGGGGTCTATGATAGTTGCTCTCATTAAGCTAGATCATAATTATAATTTTAAAAGAAAATTTAATGAAATGGAAACCAGATTTACTTATTTTATAAATATATTTACAAAATTTAATGAAGTTAATTAGCAATTCCAAGACAAAACAGCATAATTTTTTTTTAAAACAAGGACCATCATTTCAGCGTTAAGCTAAAGGAGTGTAATATTGTACGTCACGAGTTTTCCCAGTTTTTTAATTTGTCATAGATAATCTACCAGGAAAATGACGTTTCAACCCATGTTCAACATTTAAATGCCCTTTATTCAGATTTTCAAACTAAATTTCAGAATGCTTTGGCATTGGTAATGCCACAGTAGGCAACGAACTCATATGGTCACATCGAAAAAAGAATGTCAGATTACAAGAGGAACTAATAGGAATTGGCACTAGCGAAGATCTTACAGTACAGTTTAGGAACTGTTGTCAGCATTTTTTGCTTTAAAAAGATATTCCTATTATTTATCTCAAATCCCAAATTATGGAATATTTTGAGAAAGTTCTTAATTGTTATTCCTACCGAAAAAAGTTTCAGCGGTGTTGCCAAACTCCAAAAAAAAAATAAATAAATAGATGTGGGAGGGGGAGGTAAGACTGGACACCACTAACAGATGAGATTTTGGGTTAAATATGACAAGATTGAGGCCAAATTCTGAGAATTTGTTATTGAAAGACCAGATTCACTCTTCTCATTAAAAGCATTTGCTTGTTGTTCAGTTATTTTATGCATTAATTAAATTTTAATTTAACTAATTAACGTATGCTTCTTAAGTTTTAAACACTAGAATTCACTAAAGTAAGAAATTTAAAACTCTTAAAGTAATTAGATCTGTACCAGGTGTAAAAAAGACATTTAAGTTGATATATTTGCAAGAATTTAATATTAGATAAGTAGGGGTTTTCCCAATATCAAAAAACCTGGCAAGGGGTCTAGGAGACAAAAAAAGTTTGGGACTCTGCCTTACACTCTCCTTATTAGTTAAAACTAGTCAAAATAAAACACGGGAGATAAATTTTCATGCTCGAATATAAAGAGTATGAAGGCATTTTTATTCTTTTTACTTTTGGAATACGAAATAACATATTTCTTCTCAGTATTATGTATCATCCTCCATATTGTATTCGTCTGATATATTTTCAGAGCACATATATTTAGCAACTTTTTAAGTTAAACATGTATT